>CAJNOQ010002745.1:0-22846 GCA_905250885.1 Didymodactylos carnosus | reverse complement strand
ACTCATATCTCAGGCATCGAACATGCTAGAAAATAAAACGCATATGTTTAGAAACCTCATAAAATGTGTTTTTAGAATTTATACTTAAACATATAAAATTTGAAAAAAAAATTCTTTGCAAATTATCCTTTAGAAAGTTTTCATTTTTTTCGTCTTTCGTATAATTTGCGTAGTTTTACAAGGTTAGATCAGTAGTAAAATTTTGTGACAAGGTTTCATAAAAAGCTACAGATCTTGTAAGTTAAGGAGGAGGGGTATTTTTTATTCAATAATCAATTCGATTAGACAAGAGCATTCTACTTACGATTGTTCGTGTAAATGGAATACTAGAGAGCAAGAAACCAGTTTGAAGATTTCAAATTTTGGCTGTGCTTCACTGATGATCTGCTAATATCGCACTAACAAATTACAGATGAATGATTTCTCACTGCATTGCTAGTCTACTTCTGGAATTTGACGAAGGTTATTGATTGAAATATACGTGCTGTTAGTTGGAAGCACTTAGATATTTAATTTAATATATTCACAGATCAAAAACATGGAATATCTCAAGATTAAAGAACATACAAATTTTACAACAGTACGTAGCACGTCCGTTCGTAGCATCAATACTGGGAGGAAAACAAATCTTGCCGTATATCCATTCTACAGAAAGAAAGAGAACGGCTTTGGTTAGAGTAAAAATATACTACGGTCGAATGAACAGAAGAAATCAAATGTGAAATGGAAGAAAAAATTAAGTGGGCCTGACCGGGGATCGAACCCGGGGCCTCTCGCACCCAAAGCGAGAATCATACCACTAGACCATCAGGCCACATCAACAAATCCAAAAGGACAATTATTTGAATTATGCGCATGAAGAACGAAAATAATGAACTAGATCAACAGAAATTTTTATAACATGATTACAATCCATTTCAAAATTTAGTAGAAAATACTCTGTGTGAATGGGAAAAGACAGAGACATAGGATTTTTGCTATTCGACAGTCCCAAGTAAAAAATCTTGACTGCAGATCTTGATAAAAACTTGAAAGATTTTTAAGTTTCTGTTCAGTTGTTTCAAGATCATATGCATGCAGATTTATCGATGTCTGACAAGATCTTGAGACCATTTTACAGTTCAAGATTGTCAACAGTTTTTGTTACAGAATCTGTCGCGAAAAAACTTGATCAAGATTTGGAACTGATTCTGATGATTTAACTAATTTTTGATATCGACATAAAACCTTGATGAACTCTTTAATAGTTTTTTGGGTTCGTGATATTGTATTTTCAATTATTATTATTTGTATCTACTGTACTCTACAGCGCAGGCTCTACTGTACGAATGGTACTGAAAAATTTACAGCTCTTGGGATACCGCTCAGATAATATCTCAGTCAAACGTTGTGTCCATAATGGATTTGAAAACTGTTTCACGTTTTTACAGTACGAATAGTGCTTCGGTTGTTTCTCGCTAGCCGTCAAAAAAAACTGCCAATTGGCGGCTAGAAGGTATTTTGAGAAAGACTAGCTGTCAGATCAAAAACTATGTAAAAACGACAAAATGGCTGCCGAAATAAAGAGATTTTCGAAATAAAAGAAGAATGAAGCTGTTTTAAGCCATAAAACTGTGGGAATTAATAGGATTAGATTGATTTTGACTTAAAAATAATCGGAGAAAACTCGAAAATTTGTTTTGTCAGTCATTCTGAGTATCAAAAGACGGTCTTCTTTCTTAGATAATGTACTAATTTAAGCAGTTTTCTGATGTACAAGCTCAATTAAAAATGCTAATTGTGTGAAAATGTCAGAATAAAAATCCACAGAAGTGAGAAATGAATGAAAAGGTTGATATGTAACTGAGTGTAAATGATTTTCCATCATATCCCGAAGAGAAAACCGAGTAGGGGAAGCCGTCAAAAATAACAAAAAGAGAAAATGCGATGGTTGTACAGAACAGAAACATTTTCGTTTTCAGTTATAAATTACACAATCTAACACTATTATAAAGGTGAACTATATTTTATACAAGATATATTCCATGCACGGCTTTATACGCAAAAGTACACACTAATCTTTATTTCGATAGCAATCAGTTTCATTTTAGAATGTCAGAATAGTCACTCTTAAGAAAGACAAGAACTATTATTAACATCAAAAAAGGAAATAGAGGAATATTATTATTTTTTTTTTTTATTATGCGAGGGTTTATTGACCACACTCTGGAGCGCTTGCAAAAATAAGTGAATATACGAAGAACAATTACAAAAAAAGGATAAGACCGAGCAACATATAACGACGAACCATGTATATTACTGATAAAAGGCTGAGTATACAGAACACAGGAACAAGAGGAACAACAAAAAAATAAAAACAAAAATAAACCCAGTAAATAATAAAAAATTGTTCCTTACTTCTGTTTTAGCAAACAAATTCTAACCATTTAACGAGGGAAGATTCGCGCTTACGTATCATATTTTTAAACCCTTTTCAAACAGAAAAAGTTACCACACTTTGAGGATCTCTCATGAAACTTTTCCCAAAAAAATAGATCTTTAAAAAAGACCCAAATCTGTTCCATATAACTTTGACAACCTTTTAGAAATATACTTTTTTATATAATGAACCAGTATATGTTCTTTTATGACCTTAAAGATATCCTCAGTCTTAATAAAACGACATATGGAGATAATACGAAGACCCACTCGGTATTTTCTAAGGAATAATTCTTGTTGCGTTAGTGGAAGTAGCGGAAAGAAGGGAAATATCTGATTAAAGAATGGGAACGAGTAAGCGAAAAACCCCGATCGTAGCACACTAGATGATGTTTGTCTATTTCTATTTAACCATTTCAATAATATATGATTTATCTATATTTTCTAAACATTTTTCAACAGTGTGTTTTAAGGAGAGTAGACTTCTCCATATAAAACCTAGATACTTAAATTCGGAGACCATTTTTAGTTTACCATCGTTAATATAAACATTAATACACGGTTTTTTTACCTGTCAGTAAAATAACCGTCCAACTGTTTTCGAGAGGTTAAGGGATTGTTTCCATTGAATGGCGTACTCGTTTATTCTCTCACATACCTTACAGCCTTCCTCACTCAAATAATCCAATATTTTCTGTAGTTTAACACTTATTGAAGTTGTTTTTTCTTTCAGAATATGTGCTTGAAAGCAGGATCTGTTTAGGCTAGGTGATTGAAAAATTAGAGAGAGGACCCCAAAATCGACAAAAATCCACATTTCTTTTCGTATTCTTGTCATTGTAACTGAACAAAAGCTGGAAGCAATGAGAAATCTATATGAAACAAACAACTTTTTATTCTCTGTCGAATGCTGATATTTTAAAAGAAAAGGAAGTTACGCCTTTTTTGAGAATTGCGAATTAGCATTGTGTTCGAAGGTATATTACCACAATTTAATCAATATTTGTTTTTTTTTGCTCCAAGCTTTTAAAATAGCTTTAGATTTGCGTTGTAAAGTAGACGAGCTGTGATTTAGCAGCCATCTGAATCGAAAATTGAAATTATGTACCAAAGGTGTTTCTTTAGCCATTGTGCCAAAAGGAACAACACAGTACATCCAGCTATTGGATGTTTATGTTTTCTCTGCCTTCAAAAATAATTAGTATTATATACACTAAAGTGAGTTCAAGTGTTCGGACAAACCCTCTTCGAGGTATAACTTTTTCAAAATATAGACGCTTTTCCATAGCTATAGTATAAAACATGGATATTTTGAAAAAATTATACCTCGAAGAGGATTTGTCCAAAAATTCTGAAAATTTTTTTTCAAGCTAATTTAGTTGAGATCTTGATGTGGGCAAAGTTTCAGGTCGAAATTCGAAAATATGACTTTGCTGGAAAATTGGGGTCTTACAGGAAAAACTACTAAAAATTCGATATCTCGGCCAAATCTCAATATGGGCCCGAATCCTTTTGGGGTTATTTTAATCTAGAGCTCTTCTCTATATGCCCAAAATATGAGCTCAAAATTAGTGAATCACTTCGAAAGGTCTCATAAGTCAATTATCGCACATTTCGACAATTTTTATAATTTAAATTAGAAACATATTGTAAAAATCGAAAGAAAAAAGTGTATTTTCAGCTGTTCTGTGCTTAATAGTAACATTACCGATTATAAACGCATGTTTTGTTTGTTAATTAGCAAAAGAATTATAGATCGTAGTACACAAATTCAAATTATAACAATTTCTCAAAACTAGAAATAATATCTCAGCACTAAGTCAATCTGTCTATATTTCATATTTATATTTAACTGTCTAACTGACTGTTGCTGACTTCGGCAAGACTAAAATTGTAGCAGCAGTAGACTGAGAGAATACATTGTTTTTCGATGTTTCGCTCCTTTATTAGATCATAATTCAAGGAATTTAATTAAACGAAAAGGTTGAAACATAAACATACGAGAAGAGAAATAAACCGCAACCATTACTTACTCAATTTACGGACAAACTGGAAACAAATAATGATGATGAAAGCTATGATAAATGTGTGTTATACGAAAGCTGTTGGTACACACTGATCAGTCATATAGCAGATGTAACGTACGATTATCCAGTATCTGATTGAATTGGATCAAGAACAGAACAATTTGGTAATTTAGATAAAGTATCATTGCGACAGAATGTGTCACACAATTGAGATAGGATTACCCGGTTTTATGCCAAGTAATCATACGCTTTAAGATCTATATGGCATTTACTCGCTCCATACAACTTTGAAACTTTCGCAGTCACTTGTATTAATCAATTTAATCGTACCTATAACTAGAGATGATTCTGGTTCACCCGACTGATAAAATTTCTTGATGAGTCCGACAGCGGGTTCCCTTTAATTTCACATTGACTTCTTCTTTGGAGCCGACTTTTGCCTAAATTTTATCTTTCTCATCGGTTGAAAAATGAAAAGGAACTCGCTGTCGAATTCATCGAAAAACTTTACATCTCAGCCACCCAGTTTTGTTTAGCGTGGAGTGAGTATGAAATTTTCTGGTGGTATACCTTCTGAAAAGTCATACTGTTTTACTGCTCAGATTTATTTTGGATTCTTGATGCTTGTCGAACTTAAGGCACTATTGAATTTTCTTTTCCTATTTATATGTTT
Source organism: Didymodactylos carnosus (assembly GCA_905250885.1). Taxonomy (NCBI): domain Eukaryota; kingdom Metazoa; phylum Rotifera; class Eurotatoria; order Philodinida; family Philodinidae; genus Didymodactylos; species Didymodactylos carnosus. Next base: position 17,728 of record CAJNOQ010002745.1, on the reverse strand, counting down.
TAACATTTTCATTCAAATGATGTCTCTCTCAGACTTACTGATATTACAATTGTATTCTTACTGAAATTATTATCCATTTGTGGAAAAACTATTAAATATGACATGAGTAGAAAGTTTTTTGAAGTGAGAGCTAGTGCGGATAATGAATCCTGAGTAAAATGATGAGTGTGAATCTGTTTCTTAAACATGTAAGACAATTTATACACAAGCGGAGTGTTTGTCCAACATGACAAAGAACGCTACAAAAGAGATACAATCCAATACAGTAAAGTTCTTTGTCAGATAATGTTTTGCTAAAAATTCATACAGATTTTCGATCGAATATAACGTCGAATTACAAACGCAGGTAAGAAACACATTGATAAGACGTAGATCTAAAGTTATTTGAACGAGAGCTGATCACCTGCATTGTAAACTGACTGAAGAGACCTGTGGATTGCAGTTAGAGAAAAAAAAATTTTCGTCTACAGTTCTTTCAGTTTCTCTGCAACTTTTTCTTTCATATCTTTCTTTTTTTTTATATTATTCATCATAGAACGATGTAAAAATTTTTAATAAATATTTAAAGGATAAGGTGAAACGTAATTCTTGTAAGAAAACATGCTTGATACAAAAAGAAATACTCAAAAAAGATATGAAAAAAACACGACCACTGGTAAGGCAAAAGTTTTTGTTGATATTTCTTTTTAAAGAGTTTTTCTTTCAAATAAAATCTGTGTAAGTAATATGCTACTAATCGAGTTAGACAGTGCAATAAAAAAAAGAAATTATGCAGTTGTTTTCACCAGTTGTAGAGAACACCTTGAAAGTTATTATGTTAACATTTTTATCGAACATGTAGTTTTTGAGAAAAAAATATTCAAGCCATTTTGGCTTTTCTTGCCAAATTTTACTGAAATGTTTATTTGTTTATTTTTCAAGATTGAGAGAAGGTTTTTAAGTTCAGTTAATAGAAGACATCGAGGTGTTTAAGAATTTTTTTAAGATAAAAAAGTGAAATTTTTTAGAAAAAGCTCACGCGCTCAAATTATTGAAAGTGATAATATTTTTTTCTCAGTCACCTAATGACAGTCAGCCGAAAAAATCTTCACGACATATACTTCGAGATGGTGCCCTGCAAACTGAAAAAAATTTGAATAAAACCGAAATGCCCCTCTCCGCTTCGTTAATAAGCGAACTGAGCTAGGTCAGTTATTCGCTTAACTATACGTTGTTCAACTCTTTTGAAGATACGCTTTTATTTACTCGTTGAACAATCGCTTTTGCTCAATGTCTATTTCCTGATGATTTTTCTTACAAACGTGTTGTATCTATGTGTATACATACCGGATAGTTTTTCAGTAGCCCGTGCCAACTACATCCATTTGGCTTTTCTTTACATTCAACGTTTAACCGATCCATTTCACGCTGAAATCCACGATCAATCATAATCTATAATGTTATTTTTATTTCCAGTAGAATGCATTATTTGTAAAATTAGATACTTTGCTTACATCTTTTGTGTTACTGACGTTTGACACGACGGACACTTAGCCGTTGATTCAGTTCTGTAAGAATAAGCATGCTTGTAAAAATACCAACTATCGAGAAAGAAAAACTGATATATAAACAAATTCTGAGTCAAATAGACAGAGATGTCAGACTATTGAAATTCGCTTTGGAAGCTTGGAAGTTTTGGACGCGCTTAAATACGTCAGTTAAAAAATTTACCATTACCACGCGTTTTTCCCTTAAACAACGTTCAACTTTTTTAACGCATTCACAACGTTTGTGATTCTAACGCATTGAGACACGATTATTTTTCGAAAGAAACATTTACAACTGCCTCCGCCGCGTTGTAAAAACGTGGAAAACGGTTTCAGCGTGTCAAAAGTCACGATTTTAAAGGCAATACTCGTAAAAATGCATTGAAACTAAGGGAAAAAACGCCTGGTAATGGTAAACTTTTTAATTGACGCGTTTGAACGCGTCCAAAACTTTTGCAAACTTCCTGCGGTGCAGTCACTCTATCTAGATTCTCGTCGTTTCGCTGTTCATTCTCTAATCTTTTCATCTTCACATCCTCCAAGCTTATCATGATTCATTCTTGGTAGCTATATTGAATAGAGTCCCATAGCTGGGCAAGTTATGGGTTTTCCAAGTCACAAGTCAAGTCAAGTCAAGTCAAGCCACAAGTCATGGCTTGAAATTTTTTTTCCGTAGAAAAACGCCCAAAGCGGAGCCGGGCAAGTTACAGATTTTCTATGAGCTTCGGCTTCTTGTTTAGATACGATGATTGTTTTTCGTATTTCAAAAGGTAATCATAAAAAAAGACTGCTCTGTGAAGGCTCCTGAGCAGCCACCACTATGATATTCGGATTCAGCATAGTTGATAACCTACCTAGAGAACATACTTGGGGCCAAGTATTTCGACCAAGTACTTCGTCTGCGTAATGACGCCTTGCCTTTTTCCAGAAGTAAATTTACTTGTAAGTATTTGTCCTTACTTGCCAAGTACTTTCAGAAAGTACTTCTTAGCAATAAGACAAGAATTTCGATCATTGACAAGTACTTAGCAAGTAATCAAGTACTTGCATCAAGTACATTCTCTAGGGTATAACCCGGTAGGTTTGGATGACAATTCGCGAGATCCCCTCGTAAATTAATTTTCTAAGTTTTATACTGGTTGATATTATAACGTTTATCTACAACTTGTCACTATAACACAAAAGAGTGGCTGACTCGTCCAAGTATTCGAATGAAGCCGGTCAAGTGATCATACTTGGCGAATACTTAGAGAAGAAGTTGGGAAGTAAAAACACTTCTTAAGTTCTTGAGTATGAGAATGATACTTGATCGAGATTGAAGTTAATCGTCTATCTACTGCAGACATCTTTGAGTCTCCTGTAAAAAATTCGTAAACAGTTTTGCAAACCTATCTAGGTTTTTTGCGAAGAGATGAAGTTGACCTTTTTACTTCATTATCACTGCTATTAAACTAGCTTTAAAAGTACGTATCACGTTTATTTTTTATTTCACTCTGTTACTGAGAAAATTCATTTTTTCTGAAAAATCCGGACCGAAAACGTGGGACTTCTGCTAGTAATTCTCAATTTTCTTCATAGAACTCAACATTATACAATAAAAATACCATATTTAGAATCATGATCAAAAACTCAGTCGAATGATCTTCCATTATATTCTATCCGACTTCTTTGATGTATTTTTAATTTTTCCATCGGAAAATTACGAAAATCATCACTAAAACTGAAAATCAACTAAAAATTACGAAATTTTAGATCTTTCAAATTTTTTCAATTTTCATCCTTCAAACATTTTAAAAAAATTAAAAATTACTTTGTTTTCACTCAGCTGAATGTGTTCTATCCAACCGTGTGCATCAACATACCGGAGCATAATAAAGTAGTCATACTCTCATATATAAAGAAAAAGAGGAAATAATTCAAAGCCCGACGTTATCATTAGTACACAAGATGCTTACCGAAAGAGATCTTTTAAACATGTTTCACATCCTCTATCTCCACATGTTTTTATTTTAACAATCAGTTCCAATCAGTCTTTTTAATAACTTACGATATGGACCAATGCTTTTAGTGCTCGTGAACATATTCACTATTGTTCACATAACACATATTTAGGTGGTTGGTTTTTTCCAACCAAAAATCTAAAATTATCAAGCTGATTAAAACGCCTATGCTGTTCGAAAGATAGAATCAAAAGTTGTTCACGAAATAGATAAAAGCGTATCTTCAAAAGCTTTGAACATCATGCATCGTCAAATAAACAACTGCCCATCTAAGCTCCTTTCGTTCTGTACAGACGGTTGTATCAAACTTTTTATTCAAAGTAACGTTAAAAAGAAAGAGCAGAACAGATGAAAATAACGTGCTTTTATGCTGTGCGAGAACAAAGTATTACTATTTCATTCTTTCTCTGAGTAGGAAAACGAAACTTTTACTAGGGGAACATTTACATATTACGTAATCAAAACGCCACGCCACAATCTGAGCAAGAAAATTCCTGCTCAGATTGTGGTGCGGCGTTTTGATTACGTAATATGTAAATGTTCTCTAGGGCACTAGCAAATAAGGAATATCTGTGTTTTGCACATGCATATCTTTATCTTCCCATGTAAATTCATTGCGTCTGAAAAGACGCGTTTGAATGCGTTTTTTTCAGAAAAACATTCTTAGACGCATCTCGGCAGGACGCGCTTAGACGCGTCTAGCACTTTTTATTAAAAAAAACGCGTCTTAGTGCGCTTTACCGAGAGAAGTCTTCAAGACGCGTCTGAACGCGTCGTACCGTGACGCGCTTAGACGCGTCTGGAGTTTTATATTAAAAAAGACGCTTCTGAACGCGTTATTTTCAGAAAAAGTTTGTCAGACGCGTCTAAACGCGTCATGGTACGACGCGTTCAGATGCGTCTTCTCTCGGTAAAGCGCGATAAGACGCGTTTTTTTTAATAAAAAGTGCTAGACGCGTCTGGAATTTTTGTTAAAAAAGACGCGTCTGAACGTGGTTTTTTCAGAAAACATTTGTCAGACGCGCCCGGCACTGTTTATAAAAAAAACGCGTCTTAACGCGCTTTGCCAAGAGAAATCTATAAAGACGTGTCATACCATGACGCGTTTAGACGCATCTTAACGGGCTTTGCGAACAGAAATTTTCAAGACGCGTCTGGGCACATTGTCCGGAGAAAAGCGTTTGATGCGATTTTGGGAAACAAAAATCTTTCAGATGCGTTTAGAAATCAATTGAAACGGGTTACGTTCGTAATCTAAAGTTAGAGATTTGAAACACATGCACTACACCATTAGCAGTTCTGTCCTTCGACGTATGAATAATGGATAGTATCTATTTAGTTTCAGATAGAAACAAAGATTTGTGTAGACACATTACTTATTTGCTACGGCTTTAATATTTCCTTCTTTCACTACTTTCCTCTTTTAGTGTGACTGTCTGTACGTCGTATCATGCCACCTGTTCTTTTTTCTTTAGTATGACACTTTCTACGAAGAACGTCCAACATTGTTGACCAGCATCACACGAACACGAATTATAGTTTTCGCGGAAGAGAACGAAGTGACATGTGTCAAAAAATATCAGACGTAGAAAGGAAAAAATAGTCTTTTTGTGAATTATAGACCAGGGTTGCCAACTCTTCCGATCAACTCTTTCTTCTCCAAATACAGTTGAAATTCAATTTCTTCTATAAGCCATACGGGACAAAGAAAGGAAAAAAAGAGGCAAATGAGGATCAGTTTTAAAAAAAATTAAGATGTAACCCTTTTTACTGTCTTTTGGGAGAAAAAAATACGACTTTTGGTTTTAGACACTTTGCTTTTCTGATTTTTTCTGATTTCTTAGCTTTTGAGTTGGCAACCCTGACGACAACAGAGAGTTTCATAATGCGAATGTAAACTGAAACAAAACAGAAACTTGAAAATGGTTCATTTTGATTGGTTCCAGTTTGCTGTAATTAAGCATTATTTTTTTTACTAATTCTGGTTCTAACCTTAGTTGTCTTGTCTTCTTTATTTGGTTATTTTTTATTACTCTTTTGGTGTCGTTTGGCTTGAGTCATTGCCATTACAGGTCAATGATCTTTGATGGTTCTCACTTTTCGTGAATAAAACAATCTTACTACAAAGACTCTTTTTATTTTATTTTTCCTTTTCCTCTTTCTTTGTCTGCTTATTTGTTTCTGAATTTATTTTTAATCTTCTATTTTATTTTCCTACCTTTACGTTTGTATATGTGCAATTTCATTCGACCCTAATATACACTAGATAACACTCATCTGTGATCTACTGGATCCTTGACTTTCGTTGCGCTACGTGCAGTGGTAGTCACTCATTGCGTATGCCCATTGCTCACCTATCGGGCTGATAAACGAAAGTAAGCTTAGATCTCAATATTTATCTCAAAATGTTGTTCATTTGTCTCATCCACTCTGACTGTTCTTCCCCATCTACTGTCACATGTGAGATAGCTTCCTGATGAAAAAGTCCGTGATTACATACTTCACGGACCGTACTCAATAATGGAAGGAACTTCTGATTCAGACAAAAGTAGGTGGAAAATCACGTACTTTTCTTTTTTCAAATTTACAGTGCATGTACTACTGTAACAATTCTTGCATTGCTAGAGAATGATCCATAAAATACCTATAACCATTTTTTCCGTATTTTGCCGACAGACGGACAGAAAACTCATTTGTAAGACACTAGACTAAAGGCAACAGAAGATAGAATTTTTAGCGAGTGAAAATTTTTTTGAGTGATTGTAGAAAATTTGTTGAATAAACAATTTTCGTGGCTTCGTCGTTAAAAAGTGTTATGAATAAGCAGGGTGAAGTTTATTTTACTAAACGATACTCCTATCGGCAGAAGTTTGAATAGGATTTGTGAATAAGACGGTCGGAAAGAACTTTATGAACGATTTAGTGTCTTCGAAAACTCCATTAGCCATTTCAGCTATAATGTTTTATGCGAACAATAATTTAGAAGTTAAAATGATAATAAGTAAAAGAGATCTCTGATAGTAAAACTTTAGTATTTTTCTAATGGAAAAAGTTAGTAGACACGTTACTATGACCAGTGAATTATCTAGGGTACAGACAGGGTGACCGTCGTCCCGTCTGGAAATGTTAGCAGCCCTCTCAGAACATTTATCTATCCTCTCCGGTAAATGAAACCTAGATAAACTACTGACTATGGATTGCTGTTAACATGTGCCTTAGTTAGTGATCAATTAATCAATTTTATTTTAATCCATGATCTTAACAAAATGACAGGTTAATGACAAAAGTTTAACAAAGAACTTGTCTAGGTCATTCCCAGTAAAAGCGAAAAAAAGATAGAAAAGAAGTTTGAACAATAGAAAAAGTGGCACAGTAAAATAGAATATGGCTTAGTATGCACTGTTAACTACTCTAAGAAACACGATGTTTCTTTAATGCACGTTTAAATGCTCGAGCACTAAAGACAGGAACCACTTTTCTTAGTAATTGATTCCACTCTTTTATAGTTTTTGATGATGCAAACTTGCGGGAGGCCCTTAGTTTCTCTTCAATCTACACTGTATTTGTTGTTACAAGCGATCGTTCGTTTATTTTAGAAGTCTGTGAAAAGTGTTTGAGCGTAAATTTAGGGAAAAATATTTTCAAGCATGAAGCCACAAGCTTTTGGAGCGGGTCGCGCAGGTTCGATGTTTGATCCGATTGAATTTTTAAAGAAACCACAAGTTATCCTACGTCTTGTTGCTTGGGTATGTAAAACATAGACTGACAGTTAGGCATCTGATTTAAATTCGATGCCTGAATGAAGCCTAACTTATGCCACATTTATAAAACGGACTAAGACACATCTTAGATAACATAACTTAAATCAAAGGTTTCGTTTTATCCTAGCTTAAGTTGGGCTTAAGATTTTTTGTTGTAGACACCTAATTTTATTGCCATTTTTCTATCAACTATAGGTATTTGCAATTGTTGTATTTGCTTGCATCGCTCAGGTAATAATGAATTCTTTATGCATTAACTTATAAAGAAAATGCTTCTTTTTCGTTTATTGTTCAGGAGGGACATGTATCGGGCCAGTGTCGGTACAATAGGTCGAACGCTTGCGGTTTTGGTATTGCTATTGGAGTCATTTCTTTTTTACTTTGTATAGTGTATACTGCACTTGATATTTATTTTCCAAATTTATCTAATATCAATCATCGAAAATATGTTGTTTTATCTGAATTAATTGTATCAGGTATTGGGTTGAAAATCTTTTCGAATATACTGGCATGTAAAAATGTATGCTTCCTTTTCAGGCATATTTGTCGTCTTTTGGTTCACTGCATTTTGTTATATGGCTGATCAATGGCGTCGAGAAAAATATAAAGAATTACCCAACTGGAATGGACGAAACAGTGTTCAAGCTGCAATTGCATTTGCCTTTTTCTCAATTATTGTCTGGGTAAGTTCATTAGTTCCATGTCTGAAAGTCATTAAAGGAGGAATATCGTGTGGATCAATCATAATTTCTCAGAACAGAAGCATACGTCTTCGAATATCAGTTTTTTCGCTTGCTTCTTTGAACCTGGTTAAATCGAGATGATTTCTAATTGAATATTTAGTGTACAACACTTTCCCTTCGAAGTACATTTTCCTTAATAAATAATCTTGTATCTTTTCTTTCATTCAAATTTGATGCGGTTTCTGTTTAGATTGCATTGGCCTATTTTGCATTTCACCGTTATCGTGAAGGTGTCTCAGACTTATTCTGTTCGAGCTATGAAGATCATACGAATAATCCGGTTGGTGATCAAGCGCAAGCATCCTATCCTGGATTTACAGGCGTTGTCGGTACAAGTTCAGGTAAAATTTGAGACCTCTATTTCTCAAGAATTGATTTTAATTCACTTTGTTTGTCTTCTAGGCTTTCAACAGCCTCCATTTATACCAACACTACAAATATCAAACTATCAGCCACCAAATAATGATATACTTATTCAACGTGCACAGATTGAAAATGCAGACAAGAATAATGATTCGACGAAAGTGACAAATATTATTCATAATTATTTTTTCACCAACAAATAGCAGGGACATTTTCTTAAGGAATCGTCTGTCTTTCAAAATTTGAGTCAAAAACTAAGTCGAATGATACATATTTCACATTTCAGAGTTTCTAAATGCATCAGTTCGGAAAGTCGCTTGCTTGTTATCAACTCACGACAACATGAAAGATAAGTCAACAAATAAATTTTTACTTTTCTTCCCACTCAGCTAACAAAACGTTCTAAACATTCGTAAAACGGTGACACTACCATTTAAAAACTTCAGAAGAGACATTAACAGTAGTTCTAATGGTTTCCTTCCCAAATCAACATAAAAGATGAAAAAAAATACGCCAAACATATCTTAACTTCAGTGGCGTACAGGGAGAGGGCATGATCCAATGCAATCGAAGCCTTGACACAATCGAAAATTTTTCCATGTATCTGATCCGATGCTTTTTTTTATTACCAATTGTGAACGAAATTTGTCGTGAACAAGAGATGACATGAAAGAGAGATACAAATCCATAGTAAATTATCATTTGCTTATTCGTTTTTCTTGACAATGCATTTTCAAAGACTTCAGGTTTATTTAATCTCATTTTATACAGAATTTAATTCTTTATCTGACACTTTATGAACAATTTCTAGATATAGCAACTTGAAGATTTCCTACGGGAAATGTAAATCTTAAAACAAATTTTAAGTAAAGAAATTTTGTGTTTTATTGATATCCTGTTTTTGAAAAGACCAACATTTTTCAGTATAAGGATTATAAAGTTTTAAACCTTGCAGGCACGCAGCCACGAATTTTTAGGAGGGAAGGACCATCATATGGGAAAGGTGCTTTTTGTCTTGTGAAAACGAATCAGTCCGTACCCCCTCCAGGTATTTAAATCTTTCAGGAGGGATTGATCCCCCCAATCCCCCCTCTGGCTGCATCACTGGAACCTTGTGACTTTGACCGTTTTTCGTCTCCGAAATTTCTACTAAAGTGTTGTCAAATATGACGAACAGGATAGAATTAGAGGGTCCAGACAGCTTGGAGACTAATAACTAAATATAGCACAATGTCTATTCTATGCAACCATATGTATAAAAACCCTTCAGTCAAAACTTTTCTTAACTGCCGATGTTCTTTGTGACGTAATTTGAGTTCATGTTAGGAGTAGCGTCTGCAAGTTTGTCTTATGTCGTAACAACTAGTTATTGACTGATGGTTATCTACTTTTCATTAGAACCTAAAAACACCTGTTCAGTCTTTCTATTATTGATTCCGTAATTCTGAACTTTTATCCACTTCATTCTCAAACAAATTTTAATCATCTGTCTACTTAATCTTGATTAGGATTTTTCATTATTTTTTTAATAAAGTAATTCTTTCACACAAGATACACGGTCACGCTCAGATCACACTGTAGAACAATATGAAGAAGGATAGGAGTCAACATTTAATGGAATTGGTACTCTTCAGATTTTAACGTAGAATGATGACCTTATCATTCTTGTATAGTTTCTATTACTTTTTAATTGAAAGAAGTTAAGGCAGTAGACCAAATAACATTTTTTCATGTCAGGAATGCCCGAAAACTAAAATATGGCAATATCTTAGAAAACATTTCCGAGAAATATGGTAAAATGATAGAACTGATCGAGTTGAGAAAGAATGCCATCAAAAAAGTAATAATAAAACTTGCAAATCTACTATTACGTAATATTTTCTGAGTCAACTAGTCTATAACTATAGACATACAATAGTACAATCGATACGAGATGTAGGTCAAATACTACCAAAAATGCTTTGTTACGCTCTTCTTTCATTTCTTTCCTATCAACAGGGCTGCAGCCACAATTATTTCTTCATAAGGTCGATAATGCTAGAAAAAATGCTCTTCAAAACTGCGTTGATGTCATATCAATAAAGATTCCGAACATGGCAAAAGCTTTGACCAACAAGAAAAAATAGCACTATTCTGTCAAATTCACTACCAAAAATGTATTTTTTCACAACAATAGGACGATATTCGAAATTAGTGTCAAAAGTTGAGTAAACAATATGCCTCTCAAACTTTGTATTACATTAGATGGCTTTTGGTGGAATCCGAGAAGTTCACAGCGTTTCTCATCTATACTGGTTGCGAACGCCGACTGAAGGGAGACGTGAGCATTGTTTTGAATTCAGAAATATGTTTAGACCTCTAAAGATTTTTGCTTTATATATTACATATCAGATTACGAACAGGGTGCCCAAATCCAATTTTTAGAAAACCGATTGGTTATAATAGATTATCTATGAACTGTCAGTTTTATTACCGGTAGACCACTTTTTTGTATTGTCACAGTTGACTGCTATCTGGCGACATCTATCCACGACCTACAGAAAACGTTTGCTTAGCTGTTTATCTCCTTGCATCAGTAGATATTTCAGATGATCTCTTTAATTATTTTCTCTCTTGTGTAAAAAATAATTTTCTACCTTTGTCTCTTGTGATACGCTTATCCATAGAATATCTGACAGCAGGGCCGGCTAAAGGCGTGTTCAGGGCGTGCCCGACACACAGGCGCGAAGACTCGAAAGGCGCCTCGCTATTCATATAAAAGCACCTTTCGCGACTAAAAGCGCGTAAAGCACCATTTTCTAAATAATTTTCGTGTTGTTATTATACAAAATCTAAATGATAATTAATAAATTTATTGAAAAACAAAAATTCTATTAAAATTTTTTCATATAAAAGGCGCAAAAACATTTTTGACACACGCTTGAAAATTGGCTTGAGCCGGCCCTGTCTGACAGGCATTTTTCCGTATTTTGCGCGCACACCCGCAGACACACAGACAACCATTTTGTAATTTAATACCCTATGCACGGTTGCGATATCTTAATTTTCAAATGGGGTTTACCAGATTTTGAATGGGGTACAATTGAGGTACACTTCTTTTTATAATGCGGTACGTCATTGGGGTACAGAACTTTCCTTCTGAAATAGAAGGTTAGTTGGGAAAACTACTAAAACACAATTTCTTTCATAGAAAATAACATCATATTTCACTTTTTTCTATTAGAAATAAACTTTATTGTTCTTTTTTCACAAAAAAACACTTTCACAATTACATTATAACTTTAAAAAACAGTATAATCTAGAAACAAATACAAAACTTTACTTTGACACTTGTTAAATATCGAATTAGCTAGAACAAGGTTTTTTGTATAGCTATACTTTTTTTTACGTCGAGCACATTTGATTAATTCAGGTTCATTTTGAACAAATTTTAAAAAGTCATCACATTTCATCTACAGTTCAATCGTATTTTTAATTCAGCAGCTACAGTTTCACTTGACATTAAATTTTGACTAGGTGTCCAGGCATGCTTCATATGACTAAAAACACCGTTTGTAAATGCGTTGGAACAAGGAATTGAATAAATGTAGGAGATTAATTTTGTCATTTGTTCACAGTTTGTTGTTGTTCTTGCAATTAAATAAGTCCAAAGTTGATCTGGTCGAATTCTATGATGATTGTCTTCTTGAGTTTTTGTTGATGTCTTTTGAACAAATTCTTCTTCTTCATCTGGTGCAACAACTTTTCCATCGACTATGTGTTTTTCAACGTTATGATCATCAACAACAATGAACAAATAATGGTTCATGATAAACCGTAGATATAAGTTCCTAAAGTCAATGGACCGAGCGAATATAGACGAGCGTTACTTTGTGGAATAAGTCGACTATGCGGAATCAGAAAATGGCAAATTAGTAGTGGGCAGACAGATACACATATTATTAGCGGGACGATAGATGCACCTATCTGTGACCTAACACACGAGATAGTGAGCACATTGTGTGTGTTGTGTGCAGGGGCAACTTTTGAGAAACGAAGGGAAACTGGTAAATTCTATTGGGCTATCCATAGGAATAACGTCCGGTGCGAAAGGATCAAGGTTCAAGGCGAAATCCTGGTAGACAAGCATTTGTGTAAAAGGTAGCGCCAATTATTAAATCGTAGATACGGCCGTTTCTTTCGAAATCCGATAAGAAATCTTACTAGAAAATCGTCTTGAATTTCCATAAATTCGAATTTCTATAAAGTGGAAAATCGATAAGCAATTTCTATAAACTGGAAATTCCTCCTCGAATTTCCAACTTTCTAGAAAATAAAATGAATTTCCACATTCTTGGGAATTATTTATAGAAATTCGATCGATTTTCTAGAAACCGGAAATCCGCCCAGGAACTTTTTAAGCCAGCTCTTATTCACCTTTTTGTTTTGCAATCAGTGTATTATAACAGCGTCACATAAAGACACTTAAATCAGCTTGGACAGTTTCCACTTTAAATCATAATTCTGCCTATGCCAGCAAGAATTTGGATTTAAGTAGAGACAGTGGCGGCGAAAAGGGGTAGTTTCGGAAGGAAGGTTCCAGAATCGGAGAAGTCCACAAGAAATTCCTGAAAAGCATGAGGGGTCGAGATCAACTCCAATACAACCTGGTCGCGCCGCCACTCGGTGCAGACGCGCCAAGGAATTTACAGTTTATAGCGAATCAAAAAAGAATTTCTATGTTCTTGGAATATATTTACATATTATATTCCATATTTACATTTTCAGATATAAGAATGAGTGGAGATAACTTCAATCTTATTATCCAAACTACGAGTAATTCTCAACACTAGCAGAAACAACAAATACCTCTCGATTATATTTTTTCCGATGAATTATTTATGGAAATATTTTTATACATGTCATCAATACCACTTGATTTGTATCCTGCATTCTATAATTTAAATAAACGTTTAAATTCAATATTAAATGATAACAATCTATTAGTTGGTATTGATTTAGCTACAATTAAAACATGTGATACAAATTAGTTATGTAGTACTTTAATTCCATTATGTTCATCACGAATTTTATATGTAAATTTACGTAATCACTGGTCATTTCCAGCAGAATTTCAATTTCGTATTAATGAAGTTTTATAATTACGCTCATTTACCATACTATATCCATCTAAAAAACAAATACATTATTATTTTCCATTACTTCAACATACAACAAATTTAGAACGTTTCTTCTATATTAAAACAAACACAATAAAATATGAAAAAAAAAATTATCAGTTACCATTATCATTATCATATTGCCATTTAGCAACACTGTGTGAATATAAATTATTAGATCAAAAATCAGTAGAATTATTACAGAATTTACAATCATTAATTATTGATAAGTCTACTGATGTATATCAAGCATTAAATATGTTTCCAAAATCAAAATATTTTAAAACAAAAGTTTCAGAATTCAGCACGCATTTATTTAGTAAGAAAAAAAATTAAATAAAACACATCTTTTTATAGGAGAAACTTGTCACAATATACAATGTGGTGCTAGTGACTAAACCTGGCATTATTCTTTTTGTAGAGCTTGAAGAGGTGCTGAAAAGCGAATAGTAAAAATTACAGACCTCTAACCTTAGACAAAATTTTTTTAATAAATCTGATAAGATTCTTACCGGTTTCTTAAATAAGATTCCGCAGGAGAGTCCCAAGAATTTCATAAGGAAAGTATAAGAGCCTTATAAGAAAGTTGTAAGAGTTTCATAAGAAGATGATAAGAAAGTGATAAGAACTCTTATGTAATTCTTAACTGTTTTATACGAATTTCTTGGGGGAAGCTTATTAGATTCTGATAAGTATTTTATATTATACAGTATTTTATTTATGCAAAACATAGATAGATTATTTATTCCAATACAGATGTTAGAATAAGTCAGGATAATGGAGAACAAGCAAAAAGTTATTGATTATATTAAAGAACTATCACCAAAAAGTACTAAATAAAGCGTAGACGCTTTCATATAGTTTGAGATCACTCCTCGTTTTTTATAATTTAACAAACAAGTCGAAAAACTGTATTATTATAATATAATGACGAGATAACTTATCATAGTTGTAGCCCGTTATAGCTCAGGTGGTGAGAGCACAGCACAACAAGCTATAGGTTTCACAGGTTCGAACCCTGAACGGCCGCTAATTTTTTTTAAAATTTTTTGACGTAGGACTGGCAGTAGCAAACGTATCCAACAAACTCTATCAATTTTCAGAAAAAATTTTTTTTTAAGTAGGAATTTCATAAGAAACACGTACGAATCACATAAGAGTTCTTATCACTTTCTTGTGAAACTCTTCCGACTTTCTTTTAACACTCTTATACTTTTCTTATGGAATTCTTGGGACTCACCTTCGCAATCTTATTTAAGAAACCGGTAAGAATCTGATAAGACTTTTGTACGGGTCTTAGTTGATACGTTTATCTTTCCAGCAAGATTCTTGACTGATCCTTATATAAGAATCGTCGACTAGGGAGCTTTGCTAGAATTAAAATTATAGTCATTTTCCTATTTCCAGCAGAAAAACGCACTGTTCATCATTTCCTAAAGAATTTCGCCGCATTTGATAAGGTAGAATTTTGAGTCCGGTGTCGTAGGAAAGAGTGGGAGTCGAATTCGGTATATTTGAAGAAAGAACTTTTCATGCGCAGACTGGACGTCTCGAGAAAAGGTTTTTTTTATGAACCTACTTTCTAACTAGATTGCAATTGTTCTGTTCACTGTTTCTACTTGAACGTGCCCAAAACAGCCATTATCTAGGATCTTTCTTTTTGCTTGACTTTCACTATAATTTCTCTTTCTGCTATTAATAGAGAGAAATAAGCTGAAGAAAAGAAACTGCAAAACGAAATTTGAAAAACAGAGAAAGAGAGAGAGGGATTCCACTTTTGGATGTTATGGCGTCGAATCTGCAGCGTTTTTTAAAATAAAGAATGTACGATGCTCAATCTGCAGTACCCAGAGAGTATCCTGCCGTTTTCAGAAGTTTTCTACCTTGCACAGTTCTCTAAATCACGCGGCGACAATTTTGCAAAAACTTTGACTAAAGAAAATTCTCTGCAAAAACATAATGTTTGTCGACATAAAAAGCCTACCGACCTTAAAATTCGATAAAACTTTCGATCTCATTTATGGATAGCTTCTTCACTTCTTTATAAAATGAGTTGTGATTTCTAGAATTTTACAGTACTTTCGTCATCATGTGACGGTGAACTTTCGTCACATGACGAAAGCTTTGTTTTCAGTAACAAAAAGTCACCGAGCATGTGACGAAAGTTTAGCTATGCTTATATAGTGGTTACGAAAGTTAACTCCTTTTGTGACGAAAGTGTCTGGTGTTTTTAGACAGGTCGGCACTTTCGTCACACGTTGCA
The DNA here is from genome assembly GCA_905250885.1 of Didymodactylos carnosus. Classification (NCBI taxonomy): domain Eukaryota; kingdom Metazoa; phylum Rotifera; class Eurotatoria; order Philodinida; family Philodinidae; genus Didymodactylos; species Didymodactylos carnosus. Next base: position 1,913 of record CAJNOQ010002745.1, on the reverse strand, counting down.
TGAAACGACTGCGATGATATCAAGGTTTAGTGCAACGTTCAGTAGTCCAAAGTGTTGTAGTGCAAACTGGAGTAGTCCAAACTGCAGTAATGCAAGCTGTAACAGTGCAAACTGGAGTAATAACTTCTTGCTTTTTCTTTACAAACATTGCATTTTCTTAGCGAAACGCGTAGAACCCTTTTGAAGTCTTTTTCTAAAGTCAAAGTATCAAAATCAAGTGTCTGTTGCGTTTGGGAGTAGTTCGGTCTGAGGTGATCCACACTGCAGCAGTCCAAATTGGAGTAGTCCAAATGCAAGCAGTTCTTTTACAGTCAATAACAATAGCTATATAAACATGAGAGAAACGGCAATATAAAGCGTTGTTGTGCATGAACTCTCGTCACACGTTATAACGAGTTTTTTGCCGTTATATTATTAGTGTGGCGAAAGTTCGCGATGGGTTGTGACGATAGTTGTAGGTATGTTACAGAGTTGTTGGCTAAGAAAGTCACACTCTTGTGATCAGAGTGTGAGGCGGTACTCCCCCAAAAATACCATACACTTTCGTCACGTATGACGAAAGTTCTTTTTTCTATGTAACGAAAATTAACGTGACGAAAGTGCTATCATCCAGTTTTGGGAAACGACAGATATATATAGGCTTTGAAAGATTTCGACATATATTCATCGCAAAATTCTATACTTTAAAAGCCGAAATTTGCATGTACACATTATTTTCTACAGTGATTTTTTGGTACAGCGTCGTAGAACTATGACTAACATCTCTTCTGTTGACAAGGTCAGTTAGGAAATCTGTTTTTGTTTTAGAACCGAGTGATGGGACGTAAGTGTTTCTTCGATTAATATATAGACCTAATAAAAATAATAAACTTTTTTTCGATGTAGGCGGAACTATCTATTTAAATTTAATTCAATTTGATTTAACAATCATTAAAGTACTGGATATGAATGAATTAGACTATTTATTATTTAGATAATTACCAAATTTAAGAAAGTTTTCATTAGTTATAAAATTTTATGAGAACATTATAATTAATGCTGAACATTTATCTCAATTTTTAATTAAATTAGATACATCAAAAGAAAAATTAAAAAAATTAATTTTAGATATAAATATACAATATTCTTGTTTAACTCATGATGGACATTTAAATGTGGAAAAATTGGAAGGAGACATGAAAAAATGGAATTTAAAATATGAAATACAAAATAATAAGAATGATGATCTTAGTGCAGTACATATTTATACAATAAATAAATAAAATGGGACAAAAACAAAAAGATTTATTACATTTACGCGAGACTTTGTTTTGTTTGTGTCAGAGAAATATTATAACTAAGTTAAACACACATAGTGTACTTTTTGTTTACATTTTTGTGTTTTTTTTCTGTGTTCTACGCGAACTCTACATATGAGTGAATCGCAATTATTTTATAACTGATTCTTGGTAATATTTTGTTTTCTGACTTTCCATTTATTATTAAGCCTATAGGCTGTAACAAAAAATGTAAGAATATTTAACAGATATAAAATAATAAAAATTACAAAAAGAAAATATATAAATTTTTTACATATACCGAATTTTCCGCTTAAACAATGAGGGAATACAAACTGAAGAATGAAAGGAAACATATTAGACGTAAATTTTTAACCGTACATATCATAATATCATCCTACTATGCACACTGATATTAAAGAAATCACATTCGAAACAATTCTACCATACATCATTCTCTTCTTATTATTCTTTTCTCATACAGTACATACACGTGACACGTGTATGTACATGTGAGCTATTTCTTTTATCAATTTTTGAAATTTTTGTCAATTTTATAAATACTATTACTTAAAACAATATATATGTTGATATGAGTGTAATGACAAGGTCATTTCGTGATCCTAAAGAAGATCA
>CAJNOQ010002744.1:0-22851 GCA_905250885.1 Didymodactylos carnosus | reverse complement strand
TATGCATAAAATTAAACAAATATGCCGACAGCATAAATTTTATAATTTGATTTTAACTTTTCTCTGGTGTCGACATAATCTATGCGATTTTTGCCTTATTATTATGGCTCATAGCAACGCTTCGATTCGCGCTATTACGCACCAATGGCTACACAGCATAATACCTAGCGTATCATATATAGGAAAATTTAGCGAAATTAGACTATTTCTTGAGCTGCAAATATCAAAACTGGAGTCAGCATGCTCTAGCGCGTAAAATAAGCCCAAAAAAGTGCTTCTTTGACGCGCTTTCAATAAACGCGCGCATATCCGTCAAAACGGCGCTTATCCCGAAAGATAATGCTTTTATTAATTACTTACCTTTAAACATGGGATTCTGGTTCATTAAGACGCCTGAACTGGCGCATAAGTAAACGCTTGAGCGAGGAGCAATTGTTTGGAATTCTTTTCTCAATTCTAGTTACATCATGTTTTACTCGGATTTTTCTTCGAGAACATGGTGTAATCAATTTCGAGGAAAATTTGTTTTAACTATATGGTTAACTGAATCTAAGAAAAATCAATCTTTTCTTCTTACTCCCTGTAATATTACTGTGCACTTATGCTGAGAATTATAATAGGTTTTACTCTACTTTGAAAAACCTGAAAACAGCCGCTGTTTTCAGATTTTTCAAAGTAGAGCACCAACTCTTCGGGCAAAAGTTTTGCCCGAAGAGTTGGAACTTAATACCACAGATATTTTACAAGAAGATATCTCACAGCTTATTTCTTCGATTTCATTTAATCTCTCGTTCTTTCGGAATAAAGAAACAATGGTCGAGAATTTTCAAAACCTAGCTTTTGGTTGTAAAAATCATAAAATTCAGCGAACAACAGTTAGAATACATAAGCACCGAGATGAAACCTTGTGTATCTCTGCTAAAACTTTCACCTCAATTGGATGAAATTTAGGGAGACCGGTACCGGGTACATATGAGGCTGAGTCGAGCTCTGAACCAGAAAACTAGAATCAGAAAGTCAGTTTTTAAAGGCTTTAACAAAATACTTATATACTTATGCTTCGATAAAAGCATCTTTGGGAGCGCAAAGACGCCTGGCTTTGGACAGAAATGCTGATTCTTTCACTGAAACAACTTCACTGGAAAATGTATCTAAAATTTTTTAAACTTAGAAATACCTATTTGCCAGCTTTAATTGACAAACCTTTAAAAACTCAACTTATATTTGTCTTACAAACGGTTTTGGACACCTCCGAATGATCTCATACTGTAGAATCGTATAGTAGCACATGTTTAACTGGAACTTTTTAATCAGAGTGAGCTGCTATGAAGGACTGCAACGCCTGAAGAGACCAGATTGGACCCGAGAAAAATTTTTGTAACTCATCAGAGCCGAGTTAAGAAAGTTTTCCCATTTGTGAACGCTTATGGAAACGAAAAACACAGCTTCTAAACATATTTTTAATCACTGATAACTTTTAGGTGTGTGGTGTGTCGCACAGTATACTGCCGTGCTATCTGTTTACAATCAAATCAATACATTGATTCATTATGTGGTACCATTTCTAATGAATTTTGTTTCAACATTTATTCTTATCATTTTAATTTCGCATAAACGATCCAATGTAGTACGAGATGCACCATTGCTACCAGTTTTCAAGAAAGAATTTTATGAACATAAAGATCGTTTTATTCCACCAATAATAATCATTTTATCTGCATTACCGCAATTTGTCATATCATTCAGTTTAGCATGTACCGAATTATCCTCATCGTGGCTTCGATATTTACTGACAACAGCCTATTTTCTATCCTATTCACCGCAAATGCTCGCCTATATACTTTATATTTTGCCATCAAAATTTTATAGAGATGAATTCGAACAAACAAAATTCTGGACAGTACTAAAACGAAAGTAGACTTTCCGCGTTGTGATGTGTGATATGGTTTCTAAACATTTAGTTATTTCACTTTTTGATGTACACGTACTGAAATGGTCTGAACAACATTCCTTCGACTTGAACTTGGTCGAAGATCGTCCGTACGTCAGCAAAGCAAGAAAGAAAGATCTCTACTCAGTTTTTGAACGACGGTTTATGTTCAAAGCTTTATGAAAGAAACAATGTCGTTTGACTCAAAGTCTGACACTTGAGCTCCATGCTCTTCTTTTCAAGAGCTAGAACCTCTTAAGAGGGCGGCGGAGGCTCTCCCCATTTAGATTTTTCTCTAACGTTCCCAGTTTGTAGAGGACACTTCGAAGTATATGTTCTGAAGTTTTTTCGATTTACTTACATTATTTGGCTGAGAAAAAAATTAATCACTTAAAAAAATATTGTTAAATTTTTGAACAAGGGATTATTATTAAAAGAATTCCTGTCCATTCTCCATTCATCATAAAAGCCTGGTTTTTGCCCAGATCGATAGAGAAATATGTGGAGAATATTTATTACGAGAAAATATGCAAGAAGTTTTGTTCTTTCCTTCCTGGTGTTGACTGATTAGTACTAATTAACGTTAATTTAGCCTACTCTACTAGCATAAAGTCTTATTTGTAAAATAGCAACACAACAAAAATATTTAAGCAATACGTCATCTGACAGAGAATTTTACGGGCTACAATATGGACTACCTTAAGAAGTTTGGAATTCGTTTTTGGTCGCTCGGTAAGTCTGGTAAGTCGAGAATTTAACAATATCGTTTTAAGTAATTAATTTCTTTCTCAGCCAAATAATTTCAGTCACCTGAAAAAACTTCCGAACATACACTTCGAAGTGTCCTCTATAAACCGGGAAGGCTTGACGAAAGATTCAAAACTTGAAAATATCGCTGGTTTTTGGCTCAGCGAAGATTTTTTATCATCTTACGACTAGTTTCGCTCGAATCAAAACTATGGGTGCAAAAGTTGTTCAGAATCGAATTCTGCAGTCCCTCAAGAGAGCTTTTTTTAAAATTTTCTGTTTCTGGTTTTTAAATTAAATTTTACAGTTTTTAAAATTTTAAAATTTCATAATTTTCAATTTAAAAAGCAAAAAAAGAAAATTTTAAAAAAACTCTCATGAGGGACTGTAGAATTTGATTCTGAACAACTTTTGTATCCAGAGTTTTGTTTCAAAATGCTTGCTTCGAAGGAAACTAGTCATAAGGCTGTTTCAAAATACTTTTAGCTCTAAAATTTTCTCGGGAAGGTGAAAATTAAATTTCTCTGTCAAACTTCATTTGAGAACGATGTAAAGCTTTTCTCCTTATACAAGTTAATGTTCTCTATCGACTTACGCCAGAATCAACTCATATCAAAAGCTGAAGTTTTTATTGAAATTTTAAAAATAGAGCAGAAAACCCGAAAAAAGCTTCAAAATGTTTTTAATCAAAAACTATAAAGCCGGGAATTGAAAGCTTTGTTGAGACGTATACTCCGAAGTGTCCTCTACAAACTGGTAGAAACAAACGGGCCTTAATGGTCCGGTGTACAGATAGCGCATGTCAAAGCATCAAATGGAGGGCTACATATTTCATATCTTACAAAATGGAATAACTACTTTGTACTATCTGTCAGTGTTGAGTGTGGACACAGCTTTCTGTACTCATACCCTACCCGTAAAAACCGAAAATTTCAGCATCTTTTCGGGTTATTCTTCATCTAATATTCTACGTTTTCTATTTTTTTCTTTTAATATTATCTCTTTCTTCATCCTGCTTCTGTTTGGGAGTTGACATTATTGCTTTTTTTCTAATTCATTCAAATTTTTTGACAATCATTCGAATGTGAAGGTGAATAAGAAAATTTGTTAACGGTTATTACATCTAAGATATTTATTCTGTCGAGACAGGAATTTCTAACGAAGAAACACAAGAAATCAAACGAAGAGAAAAAAGTAGATGGATTCTAACAATCGCAGAGAATCATAGATTTTTAAATTCGGAAATAAAATTTTGATTTCAAATGCTTCATTCCCATGCTCAAACACTAATCTAAAACAGAACGAAAATGTCAAATCAACTGTCGAAGATCTACGTTGCTTTTAATAGCTCTGGTTGTAAGATAGGATAGAGCATCTTCTCTGATACTCACTCTTCAACTTTCATGGAATTTAGTTGCGAAATGTAGATGCTAGGACGTGTACGATCATAGGGAAAAAATCGAGTTTTCTCAAAAATTTATCTTTTGAAGATTCTGTATTCCCGGCAACAAAACGAACATTGCCACGAGATTCCTCGCCTCCAAAAGCCTATGTTTCATGTGTTTTAAGTTTTCCAGACTTCAGATTTAGTCGATAAGTAAGTCGCCGGAGATTGTCTGTAGCCTCAGAACCACGGTAGATGGAGGCCTGGAACGTGCGCCAGACTGTAGAGTGACATGCGTTCTATATCCAAATAAATTTAGATCAGTATCTCACTGTACATAAACTTTTATAATTGCAAGCTCGGCTTTTTCACTCGAAAAGTGCATCATGGAAAATATGTTTGTAAAAGCTTCTAAAGGCACAGTTAAATGCCCTCCTTGGGCGAACATGATCTAGGCATCCAATATCCTATAGATAGACTAAAGCGAGCTCTATCGAAAAGTGGTTTTAAACTTCTACGCAAAATCATTTGAGACACGTTTTAAAGGTTTTTCCTTAAAAACGTGGGAAAAATCAGAATTCTGCCTGTAATTCTCAGTTTTCTCCATCAGAACTCATTTTTTTATACGATTCAACTATCATATTCAGAATCAGAGTCAGCCTCAAAAGCTGAGTCGAACGATATGTATTTCAGAAGTTTTCGTTGATTTTCATTTTTTGGTGAAAATCCCAGTAATTTCTCGATATGAAAACTCGGAAAAAACAAAAGTGGTCCGATAGGATAAAAAGGTATATCGTTCGTCTCAGCTTTTGAGGCTGATTCCGAATATAATAGTTGAATCGTATAAAAAATGAGTTCTAATGGAGAAAACTGAGAATTACAGACAGAACTCTGATTTTTTCCAGGTTTTTAAGGAAAAACCTTTAAAACGTGTCTCAGATGATTTTTGCCTAGAAGTTTAAAATCACTTTTCGATAGAGCTCGCTTTGGTCTATCTACCCTGGATATTGGATGCCTTGATCATGTTCGCCTAAGGAGGGAAGTGCGTACAATGTTGCTTGATTAAATAAGGACCCCGCCGGTTACGAAAAGTTGCTCCGTTTGATCTCGCATTTTAGGATTTCGTAGAGTAATGAAAGACAAATTTTTCGATATTGTTAAAAAAATTTTCAAACTCTTTCTTCACAAAAACGTGTGATGAAAACTTTTTCTTGTCATTTCCTACCAGTCAAAGTTATGATTGTTTAAACTTCTTCTAGAAATGTTATCTAAGGCTCGTTCACATATCACCGTGTGCAGTTTTCGATGCTCTTTCCGAATCACTATAGGATGGTTAGGCCAACTTCACTCTTGACGGAACGGCAGCTAAATTTTTCGAAGTGGTCGAATTTTGACCAAGAACCTATATCAAACAATTTGGCTGGTGTTCGCTAGGGTTAAGGTGTTTCAATAAGATTTTGTCCAAAAACCATCAGAGATTTGATTTTGTCCTGGAACAAGGCCAACCACGTGTATCTATGCAGTTCTTGAACTATATTTTTTATGTTTCTAACATCATGACCAAAATGCATCTGTGACCTTTTTGCTTTTGCAGCTTGCATTTTTTTCTCCAAGAGAAAAAAGTATCCCCTTATAGATATTCAGATATTTAGTTATACCACCTCTACATATTTAGATATATTGAAATGTAACATCTCTAGATATTTAGATATTTAAATATTTCGAAATGTATCCCCATCAGACATTTACATATTTACATTGTGCAGGTTTATATTTTATAGGCTGGTTAAGCCTTAATTCTGGGTAACGTCCTTGTGCTGTTGTCTGAGTTACTGAAGTCTGTATGTTTCGGTATTCAGAGCTTTCCGACATCTTGCGACAACTCATCACAAAAGTACTGCACGCACTGTGTAACGGATTGATTTTGTTGTAGTTACATGTCGTTAGGAGCACTAGAAAAACTGAAAAATGACAGTAATGACAGACACCTTGACTCGCTGTACTCTTCTCCATGTTAGTCATTACTGTTACTGTGCAGGTCAATCTGCAAAAGTTTTCGGCTTTATCTAGTGGATCATCCACCGAATATTTCCTTACTCTCGGACAATGGACAAGTGATGAAGAATATGGAACCGAACATTCTGCTTCTGTGCACAAAATAGTGGGACTGGATCGCTCGGAATAATATCAAAAGACGTTTTATATAGCTAAGAGCCTCGTTATACTACAATAGTGTATCGGTATTAACTTCAAAATTTTGAGAAACACATCAGTCGATGCAGTTTCACTTCCTGTTTCGAACGAAACTAAGCACGATTACCTACGATGTAAAATGGCAGAGGAAAACGCAAAAAAGTGAAAATGACGGTTCTTCGGAGGACTCTTTTGGCAAACTCTGTAACGCAGGAGGAAATGGTTCGGATGCTGTACAAAGAGGTGCTTGGCAACCACGCAAAGCTCTTTGTTTTACCTTAAAAACGTGTTTTGAACAAGTTTGAAATGAAATCAAGCGAAAAAAGATGAAAAAAACGTTTTTTAAAATATTCGAAAAATACATACTTTTTTCATTAAAGTGACTCTGTTGCTTAAAGTCGAGTTGAAAATTTTTTTGACAATATCGAAAAATTTGTTTTTCATTACTCTACAAAATCCTAAAATGCGAGATCAAACGGAGCAACTTTTCGTTACCGGCGGGGTTCTTTAATGTGATTTCTTTGACTTTCAAGTCAGTACAACAATACTATTTACCTACAATATACGACAACCTTTATCGTTCTTTTCTCTGTTTTTCTTTTCTTTATTTACTATGATAATCTATTTCGCTTTCAGAGCTAACCTAGCTCTAATAAACGATAAAAAGATAATTCTCAACTACACAACGCAATCAACTTTGTTCGTGTGCAGAAAAATAATCCTACGAGAAAAATAAACGCCCGAACGGGGGCTCGAACCCCGGGCCTTGTGGTTAAAAGCCACACGCTCTACCGACTGAGCTATCCGGGCATGTCTTTACATAACTGGAGCTTGTCTAGAACTTGTCTATACAATACAACAGCCTAGGTTTGACACGTAATAAATCAGAAAAATGCGTGTCTATTTCACTCCAGTTTAAATTTAGTCTGGAGAAGCAGTGCTAAACGGTGGTGAACGAAGGATAGCTATATATTTATACGACTGTTTTAAGCGTATCAATTATTCGTATGGAATTGATAACTTATTTTTATCGTCACAAACTATACTATGTCGGGTATAGATTGTGATTTCTTTGGCAATTTTCAAAGAAATCACATTGAATTTTTATTTACTGATGAAGGTTTTATCAATCTTTCTGTTAATATTGGAAGCGTTGCAGATGTAGCCCGGAAGCCCCATTTATTCGATTCAAGTTGAACCATACTTTTTATGTTTCTAACGTCATGACCAAAATGCATCTGTGACCTCTTCGCCTTTGCAGCCTGCATTTTTTTCTCCAAGAGAAAAAAGTATCTCCTCGTTAGGAGCACTAGAAAAACTGAAAAATGATAGTAATGACAGACACCTTGACTGGCTGTACTCTTCTCCATGTTAGTCGTTACTGCTACTATGCAGGTCAATCTGCAAAAGTTCCTCACAACTTCTCACTCGGCTAAACCAGCACTGCTCTCCGCTCGAAGAAAATATTTTCGTCTTGCTTATTTTCATAAACTATACAATGGGAGAAGTGCTTTGTCTGCTAGAAACCTAATTACTCCGCCAACACATCGACGGTCGTGTAGAATAACGCATGACAAACAAATTCAAAAAACGGGTGGGGGACTCCCACCTTAAAACTTAGATGTGTTTTTTAATTGTTGTTGTTTTGTTTTAATAGGTTTTTTTGTGCATATTTATGAGATTTTTATATTGTTCTGCACAGATGGACTGTCTTTTTTGCATAATATAATTAATAATCATGACTCGCTTATTTCTTCTCACTACGTGAAAAGGAGGTATTGAACACTGTTACTAAACCTGGTCATGCTGCTGTCTAGCTGAATCTTCTGAAAGGCCTCAGCTTGTACATTAACCGTAGTTTTACAACATACTTTTTGCATTTTGGTAGACCAAACGATAAAATCATTTCGACAAAAGTAAACTGTAGGACGCTGGGTTCTTTTAGGAATAATATAAACAATATTAGTATATCTAAATAATCCATCTAGTACACAGCTGAGCTGAAGTGTGTTTTCTTATTATAACACATTTTGAATAAGTTAATAATAATAAGGTGAATGTTTTGCAAACTAATAAATTTATGCTTATGTCAAACGATACTCGGCACACATGCGAGCGTTTTCTTCACAATTATTATTATGCCAATTACTGAAATTACGAACACCATCATTTGACTAATAAAATTCGCTGTAATAGCTGTTACTGTATTTATCTTAAGTTTGAACACTGATACCTTTCGAGCATTGATATAAATTTGTTTAGCTTTCACTCTTGTATCGGTCATTTCCATCACTAATTTGTGAAGACATCTAATTTTGTTTAATTTCTTGTTTTATACATAGATAGATTTCCTTGATGCATATCATGTGTTATTACAATGTCGTTTGGAAGTACATAGACGTTATTCCTACCACTTGAGCTGCACGATAGATCTTCTGATTCTAAAACACAATTCTCACAATGTAAGTGATTTTCACATGGTATTGTTATCAACGACAATGGTTCAATTTGTATTATATATTTAGACGCGAAATTTGTTATTGTGCACGATATTTTTCGATTAATTGCAAAAATAAATGTGTTCATGGATAGTTTATATACACGAAATGTGTCTTTCATTAACTACTTAGATGAATAATGTTCATAATTGTCGTATGTAACGTTAGATATAAACAAACTTTTTAAGCATAAATTATTCACATTATCCATTATTCCTAATCGATGTCTACATAACAGTAACCCATTAGTCCACGAACATAGAAACATCCCCATATCCTCTTCTGTACAATTCTATAAACTTATTTGTTTTGACATTCATTCCAATAAATATCGGGACTTCAGTTGTTTCATATCCAACGTTTTGTACAAAAAATGGAAGACAGTGTACCTCAAAAAGATGAAATGCGTTATTATCTATGTTTGTTGGTAATGTGAAAGTTGTACTGATACGTAGTTGAACAATAATTGCTGGTTCAGTTTCATCTTTTTTATTTGATACATTTTGTTTCACGAAATCAATGTTCTGCTCGTAAATCAAATGTTTAAGTAATGACGCCATTGACATATTTAGACTAGTAATTGATGGATTTTTAGAAAATAATTGCCGATATAACACAAGTTTTTGTTCCGATGTCAAAAAATCAACATTATGTTCATTATTTTCAATATCGGTAACCAATTTAACTAAGATATTAGAATGAAGACATTGCATGTTGTAAAGGATACGTGTAATCAGTGACCGAGCTTGTCCATTTAGAGTTCCCGATTTCATTTCATCTTCCACTTGCGTTAATTCTGTAACCACCGTTTCGACCACATAAGCCAATTCAACATTCTGATCGCTGATCACAAATATTTGACCACTGTTGTTTACTGATGATATTTGATTCGCACGAGCTTGTTGTGCAACCAAATTAATTTGTTTAGCGTTTCCATTACCATAAATTAAACGCTCACCTTTTCTAAATGTTGAATAAATCCGTTTAGCTAAATCAATAATTCGTTTGCGCCGTATTTTGTTGTTTATTGAACATATTTTAGAATTCTTGTAAGTCGAAGTTAATAATAAACATTATTCATCATTAATAGGCATAAATGAGAACTCATTCCGATGGATGGATGTTCCAACGGGAATTAAAGGTATACCACTATTGATATCAATTAATGGATCATCCGTCCAATGTTTTAAGATGTGTTAAAACACTGTTATTATTGATCATTATTTTCATTTGTTTCACACATGAAACGAAATTCCCAAACATAAGCAGAATCCTACAAGAAGATCAGCAGTAGAAATTTATGCTATTTTCTTAGAATAATAATACTGCTTATCAGATATCAACCATATTGTATATCTTTATTTTATATTTGTCAAAAGTATGGCTGTATATTGTGCAACGAAATATTGGATATTTATTGTTGATGATTATTCAGATACGTACACGTCTAAGAATTTTACACCATTAAAAACTCTAAGAAGTGTCGCAAATACCAGCTTTTTAATACTAGACTTTAAACAGAAGGTCCGTATTCGAGTTATGCAAAACCTACCAAATGTATTTCTCATAATTACAGTTTTTGATGATGTATTTTGACACTAACACGGTTTTCTCCCTATTCATTCATAGTAAAAAAAATGATCGGTCAATATTATTGACGAACAAGGTCGCGATAATAGTATTTATCTTCGAAGGAAAAGAAAAAAACGAAAACTGTAGAAAAGCATGATTCATGCTTTTTTTCCATTTTCGATTAGTTGAGTGCAGAAAACTGTGTCTAATAACGAGTTGAAGAAAGCACTTATCCATCACTTCTATGGAAGGCTTATTTTCTCATATCTGATTAAACAGGTGAAAATATATTTAGTAACATATGATGTTTTTGTAACAGTATTTCAACTTTGAGATGTAAACACCAAAAAAATGTACACTTCTCCATATCAACTTTGAGAAAAGAAAAAGAAAAACTGGAATTTTGCAGTGATGAATCAAATAGATAATGTATGATTGACGGTAGGAGATGCATAGAATAACAGTAAAAAAAAAACATATTTTACAAAAGTTTTAAATTAAGTGCAAGAGTGATTTACGATGGGAAATAATATATAGTTAGCGAGGCAACCACAAACACCCGCATGACTCCACCTACAGTGTCCCGCGCGGATCTCTTGAATAGTTTTCTGAGTGTGCTGTCAGCTGCAAATTTAGAAACGTTAGATAAACTCGATGAAGAAGTTTTCATGTCCATAGCAAATCAATTAAATCTGAAATGGCCAGTTCAACGTCATTGGCTCAAAACGGTGTGAAAAAACAATAGTAGTAACATAAAAACAGAAGCTACTGAATTGTACAATGCATCCAAGCAAGACGCTGAGTACATAGTGGGCTTTTGAGCATTCTGCGAGTTCATTTATGTGTTTTTTGTCTTGTAGAGATGATTCTGTACAACTCACTTCACATGTATCATCAACGTACTTAGAAGAACGTCCAAAATGTTGTGTTTGTAATTCAAGAACGTTTTTAACGAAAAGTATTTCAGAAACGGTTTTGGATCCTCAAACAGACAAAAAATGACAACTGGGATATTCTAAATTATACAATAGACAGTTGGAAACATCTTTAATCAATGAACGTATCCACGAATCTTGTTCCAATAAATTATACTTTGCATCAGTGCCATCGAATCAGGCAGTATAATCACTGTCATCATTATCCATTCCACAAATACAAGCTGGTGAGGACACTATCATCTTTGCACTCCTTAACTTCCTAACTTATAAGAGAAGATATAAGAGATAAAACTGGTCAAAGCTGTGACCAAAATTTGACGCTGAAACATTCATTTCGTCAATGTTACCAAAGTCGTTCTTCCAGATCGATCATTCATGTCTTTTTTATTTATCTATAACTGCTTTAATTTTTCTTGTCCATAACTCATAATTTTTATGACTGATACAGATAGGGAGTGCATCTCGCTACGATCATTAAACGTTTACATCCCAACGGGTATAGTAGTTTTTATTGTCTCCGTTCTAAGGTTATTTAAGTTACTGTGGCTACTTCAGTCCTTGCTATTTACTTCATCCTAATTTTAAAAACCTTTCACTTAGGCATGCATCAAGCTTTTCTACTCTATGCTAAAGATTTAGATCCCGGATACGATAAACCATCAAACACTACCAAGCTTTTGTGATAGGTATACTTAATTTTCTCTACTCTATCTGAAACTAGTTTGGTAGTTTTTCATATGATGCATGCCTAGTTTCACTCACAATGACGTCACCTTCATAGAGTGGGCATCCAGATGGACATTTGGCAAAAAATCAAAAGTATGCTTTCTAAAACTCAAATACAGCCAAATATACTTTAATCTATGGGCTATCTATTGGTGAAAAAATTTTGTTACAAGTGGTAAACTTCTGGAAAAAATGTGTAAGTTAAAAATTGCCTCTATATTTGCGACCTCCTCGGAAAAATAAATGTTTATTGAGTTAAGTGAATTTAATGTTGTAAAAAGATATATATATTTGGGATCTAGACTTTTCCAGCTGTCTATCACTAAAAGAGATTTTTAGTAGAGACTAAGTCTATAAGCGAAATAAAGTGTTTTCTCAACTGAAACTGTGTTTCCGAGAGCTTTTGTTCAGCTTGAAGAGAACACGAAAGTTAGAGAAGGTAAAATTTGACTCCAATTTATATCAAAATGTTCGTCGACATATGCTGTATCTATTGTGAATACATAACATTGCTCTATTAAAAAAATGTCGACCTCGCTTCAGTAAAGGTTGTGTAAGTCAACGATGAACCTTGCTTGTTGCTTGAAAAAGTTAGAATATACTTGACTTTGGCTGTTTCACACATATTTCTAGATGGAGAACTATGGAAAACTGTTAGAGTAAAAATTAGCAAATGCTTTGTTGCTTTTTAATCCAACAATCATGTACGATACTCAATCTGAAGTATATCGTGAATTTTTCAATCAACTTTGGATGAATTACAGATGTCAGCATTAAATCAAGAAAGCAGAAAATTTCATATAATGAATATTCTTTGCCTTCTAGCAGATTCGATACTATGATACAGCCATTGAGAAAGAGGCTCTCGCTTGATTCTCATTTGGTAAGAACACTTGAGACGACGTACCCGTGGAAAAAACTACAACATTTACAAATCGATTCAAACATTCCTTTATTCATGAAGATTTGTTTAACCTAGAAACAGCCTCTATATGCGAGTTTTAGAAATAATGACGGATGAAACCATCATCATCTATATAATGTTGACTTTTAACACCATTAAATCGTGGTATTGATAACGATTCTGAATCATTTATTGAGCCTGTTTCTTTTTCCACAACTGAATAACCATTCATCGGTACAATATTTTTATTTAAATGTGCATAAATACCAATTCGATTAACATTTTTCTTTGGTCCCCAATCATCAGCTGGTAAATTAATTCGTGTAAATGCCTCCAAGTAGCGCGGTTGCTCTTCATGCTCTCGATCAAACTTAAGCTGGTATTGTGTTTTATAATTAAGTGCTTGTAACTAAAATATGAGTTATATGAATATTTCTATATTAAAATATAAATGTCAAATATTCAGTTGACAAATTCAACAAGAACGTAGAATATCATCCGCATTATAACCCTTACCTAACTAAGAATAAATAGGAATCAAAGCTCAGTTGTGTTCTTTCTAGAGGAGGACTAGATGCTGGGCAAGTTTTGGTTCAAGAATCTATTTAATGATGTAATTAGAGCAGTTACAGCAAAAAAGATCAAGGAAATTTAAAAAATATTCCACTGAAAATTGCGTCGTGAACTGCAAGCTTGGACACTTTCAAAAATCAGATGGTATTATTCTTTAGCGGGCTTTGTGTAATTATGATAATCTTTTGATCATAACGATCATACTAGTGGTGTAGCCGTTCACGTTAATTTGGTAACTATTTGAGCGGAAACGGCAACGATTTTAACGTTGAAATTCTAAACTGCCAATGGTATCTATAGACTACAGGTGTTAACGTTAACAGTGTTAACTGCAAGCATTTTTGACAGAGAAGAGATATTCACCTACAGTGGCTCGAAAAATTATTCGTTCATCTACACAGTGTAACTTTGTTTTGTGTGCCATTTCAAAACAAAACAAGATAGAGGGCATCTACAAACGTCATCATGTAAAGTATCATCGTTAGTCTATATCCAAGCCCTTTTAATTTTCTTTTGTTCTTTTAAAAATACTAAAAGATATCCTTTTTTAATATTGAAAAATTATTCGACCACATTTGAAAGAAAATTTCCTTTCGAATAAAAACTGATATTAATGCAAGATATTGATTTATTTGATTACTTGCCTCTTACGAAATATACACGAGTGAAAAACGTCCACGGAGTCAAACGGTTTCTATATGAAAGGATATCATTCCTTCAGGATGTTAAGATGATAGAAATTTTTGTTTCAAAATACTTACGAGGGAACCGCCCGAGGTGATACGCTCCGTTTCTATACCTCAGTCTATGGAGTATATCAAGCTAGTAAAAACCCTAAAAGGATTCGGGTTCATGGCTTTTGAAGAGACAGTTTTCTGGAAAACCAGTTTTTCAGAAACTCTAAAAAATAACCCAAATGTTCGTTTTAATCAGAAATGTGTGCGTCACTAAGGATGTCACTAAGGAAGATTTTCGTTATTTTCTAGAGTTTCTGAAAAACTGTTTTTCCAGAAATCCGTCTCTTCAGAAAGCCATACACCCAAATCCTTTTAAGGTTTTTACTAACTCGATATACTCTATCAATTGAGGTATAACTCATTAGAAATGGAGCGCATCGTGTCAGACGGCTCCTTCGTTAGCCGAATTTCGACAAAAAAGATTATCGCAAAATCGACTTTTTATACGCTGAATAGAATCGGTCCAAATTCTTTTTCTGAAGAGCTTATTGAATGAATATACGGGCAGCAAAGTATCTCTTTATTCAAATCACTTTTCGCATTTTGGCGTAAATAGTGGCGGCGCGCCACTGTTCGCGCCAAAAAAAGTCGCCTTTGCAATAATGTTAATCGTAACGATCTGGAAGCTTGGAAATATATGTTTTGGACGGCATAGATTAGGAAAAGGTCGTGGATGTTTCGGCTATTTTCGATCTATAATAAGTCCAGATGTATTCAAATCCCATTCAAAACATATATTTTCAAGCTTCTAGATCGTTACGATTGATTTCTTGTCGAAATTCGGTAAGTATTTTGAAACAAAATTTCTATCATCTTAACATCCTGGACGAATGATATCCTTTCATATAGAAACCGTTTGACTCCGTGGTTTTTCACTCGTGTGTATTTCGTAAGAGGCAAGTGATCAAATAAATTAAAATCTTGCATTAATATCAGTTTTTATTCGAAAGGAAATTTTCTTTCAAAAGTGGTCGAATAATTTTTCAATGTTAAACAAGGATATCTTTTAGTAAGTTATTTTTAAAAGAACAAAAGAAAATTAAAAGGGCTTGGATATAGACTAACGATGATATTTTACATGATGACGTTTGTAGGTGCTCTCTATCTTGTTTTGTTTTGAAATGGCACACAAAACAAAGTTACACTGTGTAGATGAACGAATAATTTTTCCAGTCATGGTATATAAATCAAGACTTTATAAACAAAAGAAATAAAGATTTTAATGATTCAGAAATGTTTGATTAGTGATTGTTTTTATTAGGCATGCACCGGTATCGGTATTCATACCGAAATACCGATACCGAAAATACCGACTTTTTTCACTTAGAATTTTTTGGACTCTTTCATTTGAAATGAGATGTTTTAGCATCCTGAACAGCCAGAATGAATCAGGGAAGGAAAACAAGAGCTTTGTTTGCTTTCTAAAGGCAAAGTTTTTCTTTTCTTTCTATCTGTACATGCTCAAAACACACAGCTGAGTGTTGTTTATACGTTCTGCTTGTCCAGGATGCTAAAATACCTCATTTCAAATGAAAAAATCCAAAAAATTCCAAGTCAAAAAAAGTCGGTATTTTCGGTATCGGTATATACCGAAGTTCGGTATTTTCGGTGTTCGGTATACCGATATCGGTGCATACCTAGTTTTTATTCATTTAAGGATAAATTGAAAATAGTCTTTGAAAAGACTATCGTTCAAGTAAATGTGGTCGTCACATATTTTACAACTGTATTAAACTCAAATAGATTTTAGAGAAAGTTTCCCGTTGTCAAATCAGAATTTGACAGTTCAGAAGTTCAATTGATAATACGTCTGACGTCCAGTATATGAAACTGCTACGGCTTCATCCGTATCCGCCACGCGCTCCACAGTCATTTTCATTCATTCATTTACGCTTCGCTTTTTCAAAGATTCTGTAGGTATCGCTACCTAAATGTATGAGAAATCTTTTTCATTTTCTATATAAGGGACTTACTGAATCTTGTCTTGATATTTGTCTATATTCTCTTATATAATGAATAATGTAAACAATTGGTATTGGTATACAACAAATAATAAATATAATCCATCCAAGTGCCAAACTCCAGTTCGGAAATTTATATGTACCACTTTCAAGTGGTTTTGATTGAATTAACTTTGATATTATTATTATCTATATGTATAAATGAAAAATCATATTAAAACCTATAAAGCGGTCTAAGACAATACTAATATATTTTATTGAAGAAATGTTTACGTTTTGGACAAATGTCATCGATCTTACAATAATGGATCGCCTTTACATTGATAAATCTAATCTGATGTTAAAAGTGTCTACATATACATTTGTAGACGAATTCAGTTGATCTTACCAGCATAAGTAATGGTGCACTTATTCTCCAAGTAAAAAATAAAAAATATTCAGCAGCGCGTTTTTCTATCATCATTTTAACATCATTCATAAATCTATTAAAACCATAAATATAAGCAACAGTAATAACTTCAATAAAGCCAACGACAATCATCGATAAATTTGCTGCATATTCTTGTAGTAATTCAAACCAGTAATATCCACCCTATAACAATTCTGAGAGAACAGGACCATGCACCTCAGAACCAGAAACTAATGGGAAGTATTTGATTATAGAATACATATTGCTCGATTTTAAGAATCTTGAGCATAAGTTTAATAAGGGCATGTTTCGACTACGAGAGCTAAAACTGGTCTCTGATAAGACTAATTCAACTCAAAGTGTGGCAAACAGCATAACCTGCGATGCAAAAGTAATTGGACAAAATGTCTCACCATTTTTCTTGTGATAAAATATATTTCGGAAAAATGAAACAAATCTGTTGAGAATCTACATATAAATAGCTGTCGAACTGTGTGTTCGAAAATTTTCTAGCGGTTTTAGTCTCCTCAGATTGAGCGAATCTTTGTTATGCCCTAAAAACTAAGTTTGTAAAAAAAAGAAAATTTGGTATTTTTCGACAAATGTAAGTCACGGGGTTGGCAAAATCGAAAAGCAAGAAACGTCTCTTGTGGACCGTTTTTGCCCTTGCTTTCTGCAACAGAAGGCAATGAAAATGTTCCTTCGGTCAGACGAAAAATATTTTTTTCCAGAGCAAGAAAGTGTGTGACTCCTTCCACCCCATCATGCACCCCGCTCAGTACTTGTATTCCTTATATAAATTTTTTGTAACGTGCTGCTAATTCAAAATTTCCACAAGATTTCATGACGTGGGGTATTTCTACGTGTTTGTTCACACAAACGTTATGGACGGATAACGTAGTTTTACGTTCTTTGCTTTTACTTATTAGTCAGGCGACATTCAATTTGTATACTGTATAGAGAAGTCGAATAGTCATTTCTATTGGCTCGGCAACAACGGTTAGCCCAGAATTCATGCTTGCGTCGTACAAAATATACCCGTCCGTTAAGTGTTAAATCTAGCATATAATATATACAGGTATTTGCTGCTTAGATTGCACAGATTTCACAAAAATTAAAAAGAACGTATGACTTTGTTCTTGACAAATAGAAAGTATAATATGTTAAAATACTTACTGGGCATGTGAAAGGTAAACTGACAAGATATGCTGTTGCACAAGTTATAATAACAGCAGACGATCTTTTATTTTTTAATCTTGGACATAATTCAACAAGTGTTGTTATTGGAACGTCGGTGTATGCAAACTATAAAGTGTGTGAAATAGTTAAAACTGTAATTGTATAAACGCATCACAACTGATCTACTTACCTGTGAACCTAATCCAAGTGTCAATAACATAAGAAAGAAAATAATTGAAAAAAATGGACTGGCAGGCACTAAACGAAAAGTAAACTATATTCTTAAGTATTCAATAGCAATACTACCATCGCCATACTGACTATGTGTAATTGCTTCTGGATATGTTATGAATGCAAGGCCCGGTCCACTTCTTGCTGAATATGAATCAACAGTTACATTCAATTCTTTCGCTAAAAAACCAATTGTTGAGAAAACAGCAAAACCAGCAAAGACGCCTGTTAGACAATCACAGGAAACAACAATGCACATTTGTCTAAAAAAGGATTGTAAATATTTGATTAGAACTCTATGTTAAGTGTGAGTAAAATTACTGAAAAAAATTGTTATTGAACTTATTTGAACTTGAATAAGCAATTAATGAACCGAAACTTAAACTTAATGAAAAAAATACTTGGGTAGCAGCTGCTTGCCATGTCTTAAAATAAGAATAAAAATAAATTATTTATTGGTTCACCAGATAAGTAGCCCATGTGATACATACGGAAAACTGTCCAACACGATCCCACTGTGGTATCACATAAAATTTAACACCATCTATAGCACCTTTTAATGTTCCACTTTGTATTATTAGTATGGTTAAAACAATATATGGAAATATTGCTGTAAAATAAGCAACCTTAAAATGAAAAATAAACCGGCAACCGGTTAATCTCACTTTGAAGATAAAATTGACTTTGCACGGGAATTCTTTAAGTGAACTGCCGCTTTGTCTCAGAACATAAAAAACAATTGTAGATTACAAACGACGAAGGGTTTTTCATTTTGTAACTATACCGAACGCTTTTTCGCTTTAAAAGCCCGCAAAAACTTCTTTTCTATAAAAGGAACTCTCGAAAAAAAGCATTACAGCACATAAATAAACCAAAAAGATTTTGAAAAAATCTGAAAAATCCCGCTTAATATACCATTAAGTCGATTTTTTTGTATCGACTATTAAAGAAAATGGCTCTTTAGACAGTTTTTTATGTCTAAAAAGCCCAAAATCGTTCAGTATAGATACAAAATGAATTTCGCTTTCGAAAAAATACAAATGAAAAGCTCAAAATTTTGAAAATTTTGAGAAATTTTGAAAAGCTCAAGTATTTTGTCAGACTTAAAAACCCAGGAGAAAAATCTTAAATACAGATCTTGATAAAGCTTTAAAGATTTCTTAATTTTCGCGCCAGATTTTTGAAGAACTTTTACAGATTTACCAAAATCGTCAAGATTCTGAATGAAAAATAGTGCTGTAGGTTTTCCACAAGTTTTATATCAGAATCTATCTTGAAAAAACTTGATCAAGATTTGTAACTGTGACTGTAAGTTTGCTAAATGCAGTGCTTTAGAACAGCAACTGCAAGTACAGTATGTAGTATTTGTTTCTATTATAAATGAAACTTCATTTTCAGGTGATTTCGTTTACATCAGCCGTTCTACGCTGATAACTTGTTTCAGTCTGAAGCTAGAGTCAGTACAGTGATAGCATATTGCCGAATTCCGACGCCGCAAAAAATACGACAGCGGAAGCTTTCCTACAGTTAAGCAGAAAAGATAAGCACAAACTTATCAACATTCGCTTAAGTTGCTACAAACTCCGAAAATTATGTTTGACTTGGACGGAATAATCTTTTACCTTAAAGCTGAAAGATGGTATATAAACACAAAACTAATAATCGAAAATACGCGTAATTGCACACAGAACTCTTGATATGTGAACTGACGCTGATGACTCATCGTTTCAATAACAGATTATGCACTTTGAATATTCATTAGACGAATCTATTAAATTTAATAAAGTTTCTAATTGAAAAATATTTGGCGTTTTCGGTTTTTCCAGGAAAGCAGTAGTTTTCGAGATAAATCAGTTTTGGCGATGTGGTGGCGCTGCTGTTAAGAAACTACTGCTTTCAGGAAAAACCGAAAATGCTAGATATTTTCTAATTAAAACATGCAGAAATCTGAACTATCCTTTCGCTTATACTTGATTTTATGGAAAAGGACAGAAATGAATAAAATATTATTTCTAAAAAGCGAACCACCCCATTCAAGCAGTTATTCTGCGAGAAACAATTCTTCGCCATGTCGGTTTTCCGCTAGAAATAAAAAGTCCCGTTTTGTTTTTAAGACAATCAAAAATCTTTTTGAATTTTTAGTTCTTTTGAAAAGGAGATTACTTTCTTACGATACAAGATCGATGGACATTACCACAACAAATATTTGAATATCAAGCATCTCGGTCTCAGTAGATAAACAAAACATAAAAGCTAGAACTTTATATCAGGTTTTTGGTCTTCATAAAAAATTTATTGCAAAATTTATTTTAAAAGACGTTGCCGGTTAATAGTAAAAAACCGAAAGGAATTTTTGATTATTATAAAAAAAGCATCATGGCTTTTTGGTAACACATTTTTTGGTAAAAACCATGGATTTTTTAACCTATAAACAACCATATTTGATTCTTTAGTTTCGCATATAGACCGAAAAGGTTTTTTATCGGATTCCAAAAACTGTTGAGGTTTTTTTCTATATACGATTTATTTTTAGAGTGTACTTTACTATAGGTAGTTTGATAATGATCACAAATCTAATACTTGTGTCTTTTGGCACACATGAGTCTTTTTTGCTTAACGCGACAGAAATCGGCTTCTTGGAGACTATCGTGAGGTTTCAACCGGACACATAATAGTACCACCAGCACACTGAGTACCCATGTAGAAATGTTTTCGGGACTAACAGATCAGTTTCATACGGCTTATAAAGCTTTCTGATTCAATAAAGGGCCTAAATTTTTCAGCGTTTATTCCAATGAATGCTGTATGAACCGTAAGAAACTGATCTGTTAGTCCCAGAAATATTTCTACATGGGACTCAGTGTGCTGGTGGGCACGAGTATGGGTCCGGTTGAAACTTCACGATCGTCTTCAAGAATCCGATTTCTGTTGTGTTATGCTAAAAGAGCCATGCGTGTCAGAACACACAAGTATCAGGTTCGTGATCATTAGCAAGAACTACTTATATTAAGTTCTGAGATACAGAGAATTTCACGTGACATGACACAGTTCTACAACGATTTTTACAATATTACAGTCTATGAGGAGTAGATGGGCACATTTATCAGGCACAGTTAGTACACAGCTCGGACATACCGACTATACTATATCCCTTCCGAACAATGTATGGATCTCGAACAGATTTATGGCAAAGAATTACAGAAATCTAAAAACTCAAAAATAAGTTTTCTTCAATTACCGTTTTGTGGAGCATGTCATATTATCCATGCTTTGTTAGTTTGGAGCATATAACTAAGTATTTTCTTTTGACTGAATATAGATTTCTCCTTTACACGGTTATTCTACTTACTTTTCCAGATGATTTGACACCTCTTATAATACATAAACATACAACAATCCATGCACCTAATAACACCAGTGCATAATATTTTTGAGGTACACCAAAATCTTCAATCTTTTCACTTTTACCCAATAATAATAAACTATGAACGACAATAATACACAACATTTGATATCGATGAGAAGCGTGCGATTAGAGAAGAAAAAAATAATTACTTGAAAAATTCTTCAGCTGCCGGAATTCTCTTATCAATATCTATTGTTGTATTCAATGATATATTACTAAATATGGTAGCATTATTATTCATTGTCATATTACATCTTGGATCTTTGCTTGTTACATTAAAACCTAAATTTCAGCATATAATTAATCCGATAGAGAAGCATTAGTCAACACAACGACACCAAAGTCAATTCCTTGAACATCAACACATATATTAAATAATGAAAATGATCCGCGCAGGCAAATACAAGAAAAGAAAATGTAATTTTCTACGGTTTGTGCAAGAGTTGTAACTACAAACAGTTTGAAGCTTGATGGCTTAAAGCAGAACTGATATACATTCTGAAAAATAACCTGTTGCATGTCCATACATTCTGCGACACAGACAGCGGCTGGCGACACATTTTTTAAGTTGTGACTGCCACAAATGCAACACATTATAAAAATGGCTAAAAGTTAATATTTTCGCTTGTCTTTACATTTTTCTTTAATAAAGAGATATCCCCTTCAGAAAATCAATGCACTGAGTCTCTCTATCTCTCAGTTTAAAGATTGTAAGAGTGCTGCTTTGAAAGATAAAGTTTATGAATATGTAAGGCATTTATGCAAGTAATGTCGCTAGTTATCGGTTAGTACCGTTTGATTTACCGATTCTGTTGCATATAAAAAATGTTATTAAAGAAATTTTTTATTTTAATGACTAGCATCAGAGATGGGCAGCTCCGACCCCTTCCGGCTCCCCCTCCACTTTTGCATACTTGGCTCCGGCTCCACTCCGGCTCTGCCTTCAATTTTGAATATCCGGCTCCGACTCCTCCCTAATGTTTTTTAAACCCAGCTCCGGCTCCGACGTCCGCTAGCAAGTGGGTGCGATTTTAGTGTCATCGTACTGAATCGATTTGTCCTTGATAGTAGAATCAGAAGCGATAGTTGAATCGTGAACGATAACATCATCAATCACAATTGGTGTACAGTCAGATTGATCGTCGGGATCAGAGATCATCGTTAGTAAATGGTTGATGAAAAATATGTTAGTTCAGAATATGATCAAATATGTTATTGCTGTTAGATGCGCGAAAACGTTGATGTGAATAAATAGTTTTCTCGTAGAAGAATAGCTAATATTTTATATGTGAAATTCAGGCAACAGTTGAAATATACCTAAGTTGTCATAAGACGGAAAGAAGGAAAAAGTCAAGAGAAAACAATACGAAAATACTTTACAGAAAGAAATTATCATCTGATCGACGATCGAGAGTTAGCCACTTGTAACAAAAGAAAGATGTAGATATTACCGATACATATAT
>CAJNOQ010002743.1:0-22854 GCA_905250885.1 Didymodactylos carnosus | reverse complement strand
TCGATATACTCCCAATTTTTTTTCCTGCGTCTAAGTAGTTAAGGAAATTGATTGAGAGAGCAAAGAAAAGTGCCTATATGCACTTTCCTTTGCACTTACTTTGCTTTGGTTGCACATATATGTGCAACAAAAGTATAGGTTTGCCTTGAGTTCAATCCTATTTAAGAGGGTAAGTATGAATGTTCTTACACCACCGTGAGGGAAAGATCTGAGACTTCAACAACAGCGTATCAGATGCTCGAGTTTTTCACAAAATTGACGTCAACAATATTAGAGAAAGACCATTTGCAGATGTCAAAAATCCTCTCCTAAACCTTTTCCTAAGGGTTTAGAAAAGTGTTCCAATCAGCTACCCGAAAAGATGTCAAAAACTCTCTCCTAAACCTTTTTTAAGGGTTTATTATAGGCATCTACGATACCTCTCTTTGCGACATTTTACCAAACCATAAGGGGTAGCTGATTGGGACACTTTCCTAAACTATTTTAGGTTTTGTATACGACGCTTTTTTTTAGAGTGTATGCAGGCAGCTAGCTGCATCTATCATTGTATCTAGTGAATCTAGATGCATCGAGCGATGCTAGCTGCTTTTTTGCTTGGGTATTTTTGCATGCTTGGATATTTCGTTATTTATTCCAAGCGTTTTGATTGATAATTCAATCTTCTTCAGTGGATAACAAACATTAATTAAATTGATTAAAATTACATTAACAAAATAAAACGAATTGAACAGACAACTTTTTTCAAACTTTTTTCCAAAAACTACCTAAAACTATTTAAAATAGTTAAACTGTTAAGATTTGAAAAAAGTTGTCTGTTCAATTCGTTTTATTTTGTTAATGTAATTTTAATCAATTTAATTAATGTTTGTTATCCACTGAAGAAGATTGAACTATCAATCGAAACGTTTGGAATAAATAAAGAAATAGTACGAAGAAAAAGTAATTAATTACTATATACAAAAACTTGCATCTAACTTCGTAATCATATCGAATTTCAAAAAAGTATTCATCTACACTTCTATCCGATAAAAAGCATTAAGCACTAAATTCTTTGCAACGTCTGTTAACCTAACATGAATAGACTAAGGTTCCCGGTAAGTAAAATGTGTTCAGCAGGTATGCAACGAGATCTGATAGTTATAGGAATATTAATGCATGTAGACTAGTGTTGCATTTGGTTTCGAATGTAGAAGCTGAAGAGCTTTTATCAGAAAAACTTCTCATTTGAAGTTTTTTCCTATAGAGATCAAGTTTCAAGTGTCTTAGACAATCGAAATCAGCATAGTCGATTGTAATGAATCAGCACAAACACTTCATCTGTGTATCAACTTTTTCTGAATCGGGATCTCCGTCTTGAGTATGTCACATTTCACTATCCATAGAGATCAAAGGTGCCCCTTGCTGTTTGATCACATCAACTTTTCCGTCTAATTTACTTTTCTTCACATTTTGCTTATTTTATGTATTGAACATCTTCTTTATCTAGGTCAGAGAATCCTACTGGGATCCAACTGATAATAGGATTCCTATTGTAGTGTTCCTATTGTAGTGTATGAAATCCTAGGGCAGGAATTCCGTAGTATTCTTGATGCAGGACAGTAGCAAAAATACTGTAAGATTCCTATACTAGGAAGCTTATGCATTTCTTACAAAATCCTACGGTAAGATTTTGTAGAATTCCTATTTTTTCGTTCTTTTTTTATACGAGAACACAATCACCGACGTGTTTTGCAGTAATTCTAATATAAAAATGAGCTGGTTTTATACCGTATTTAAAGCGCTATCAGGCGGTTATGTTTAAGCCGAGCCCTCATTAAAACGTTTTGCTGCAAAATAAGTATTCATTTTGAAAGAGTAAGTCACTTTCACTCAAATAAGAAAACGATCGTATGTCGATTTTTTAGTTTATACACGTCAGAAAGAGTAACAGTGAATGAACCTTTTCCGATACTATGAAAATGTAGTATCGTCACTATTTGTAAAGCCACCTGGCTTATATTTTTTGATAAAACAGTAGAAAAAAAATGAAAATTATTTAAGCATTTAGTTTTTGTTGAATTATGATGTGATTTCAATTGAAAATAAGAAAGGCGGGAAGTCTGGCTCCTACTGACACTTATTCGTTTTTCGACTTGTACTCGTTATTAAAAAAATATTATTTTCGAAAATCTCTTTGGTTTTAAATCTTTAATATCTTTTCATTTTTTCTTGCCGTCGTTCAACATTAAACTTTACAGTGGTGACTAAATTTTGTAAAACTCTGATAGTTTTACAATCACTTCTACTTGCTTTGACATTATTTGCATTGATTTCAAACACTAGTCAACGTGGTACAAACGAAGATTTTGCTATTCGTGCCATTCAGTTTATTCTCACTGTAACATTGATAATTGGACTAATGATAAAAAGTTATATTCGTCTATTGATGATAGCCACATATTCATCGATCATCTATCAGTTCTGTTTATTTATATACACGATATGTGCTGACAGTTTGAACAAACAACAATCAGACTTCAAATGCTAAAACACTTTTTTGGTAAATGTTTACCTAATTGAAATGGAGAAAACACATCTTACTTTGGCATTATTTTGGATTTTGTACTTTTGTTAAAATGGGTGTTCTTTATGTAGGTCGCTTGAAATTTTCTAGTACAAGTCAGTTTAATAGTATTAATGGTAAAAATGTCAGCTTTCACACACGTTAAGTGCCAAGGCAACACAAAATTTGACATTTTTATGGTCAATTAAGATGGCCACAAAATTGTTCGAGTTTAATTTTTAAATAGCTACTTGTAAGTAGGAGAAAATTTCGATTCTGATCAGAAGTGATGATATCAGCGTCACCTTCGACATTTTGATATTGTTTTCAAATTTTCTAAAGAATGTTTTCTTCGTTAGGATTTTATGCTCTTTCGTTTGAAATTAGTCTTAAATTTGCAAGACAGATCGCTATAATGTTGGTCAAAACTTCATGAAATTATCCATGTTCTTGGGCAGGTGTGCAACGATCTGTGCAGAATCGGGATCGGTTAGGCTCGGAATGAAGTTCGATTTCATTCTTATTAAATGATAATAAGGTGAGTATAGCATTTAAAGCTTGACAATGTCAGATTTCTGAATAAAGCAAAACGTACTTTGCAGCAGTGTTATACTTTCTCAAGACATCTAAAGTATTATTTCATAATTATTCAAGACTTTCTATTTAAAACGAGTGCAGTTATTGAGCTTTAAAAATGCTAACAACTAATGTTAATGATACCATGCGGCATAGTCCCATAATATCATATATATTTTTCTTCTGAGAATTGAATCAATACCGAACGTGATCAATTCAAGCTTGAGATCGATGTATGCATATTCTCGAGTATACTTGACATGATGTGGTAATAATTCAAAGCGGCTTAACAGACAAAGTATTTTTCTCCAGCCCAATCACTTTCTTTGTCAATGAGTAAAAAACAGGAATCAAATCGATCACACAAAAAAATGTAAACTATAAAATCAAAAATGCATCTTTCTGCAATCTAGTCATAGAATTTTCGTAAAGAAGTGGTATGAGGCACTAAGTTCATTCAAGGAAACTCTGCCACCTAAGCAGATGATAACAGTCAAGTATTACTACATCATAGAACAAAGCCCAACGAATATAACTAACCATCAGTAATTACACTCTAGATTTCTTTTTAGGAGCATTTTGCACTAATACTTTGGTTGCCGGTGGCTTAACAGCGGCTTTATTATGAAACCATGTTTTAGCGTTTAATTTTTGTCCTTCTAAAGTTTCAGGTTCTTCTGGTGGTTTTTCGATAATTGCATTTTCTTGCACACGACTTGCACAATATTTTGCTTCTAAACCTTTCAATATGACATAGGTATGTTTCAACAAAATTTCTTCTTCAATATTAATTGTCTGAATATCCATTTCTGTCACATCTTCATTCCACAAGTCTGTTCGTTCTAAATAAATTTGAATTGGTGAATCTAAACGAATATTTGCTCCTAAAACACGTATCATCAATCGTTTCAAGGTGCTGATCCATTGTTCAATATTTTTTAATGATAGAGCAATTTTTTCACTTTCATATGTTTGTTTTCCAAATTTCTGTATGACATCTATTCGTTCTTCATTTGAAAATGCTTCTTCACTCAGTTCCTGTTTAATATAATTTCGTAATATTTTATCAAATAAAATTTCTTCGATTAATTCGTATAAGTCAATGATATTTGTTAATTTTATTGATGAAAATGGTGGACGACGAAAAACATTATCATTCAAACATGAATTATAACGAATATATTTTTCAACAAATGTTTGAATTGTATTTACATCATCATCATTAATATTTCGTAAATATGTAAAAACATAATCTAATGAACCTAGATAATGCATTATATCATCATTATCCATTTCAAGTAATAATTTTCTCAATTTTTTTCGATCATCGCTAATGAACTTCTGTTGTTTCACTCGTCGGCGTATATCGTTAATCAACGAAATATCTTCATTATACAATTCAAATTGATAATTTAAATAAAAAAATTTGCTTGTATCGATTGTACGTAAACGACCAATAAGATTTCTTAACGTTATTTCGATTTCTTCATAATCATAGATGATATCTTTGCTTTTCCCATATTCATAATTAATTACATAACTATCTTTATTTAGTTTCAAACTGATATCATTTGAATTTAACTGAAGAACGTGTTCAGGTTTGATTGTTTGTATTTGTATGCGTTTCAATATTTGTTTTTCGGTGTCGTTAGTATTAATGTCTATCACTTTTGATTCGTTCAAAATTGTATTTTTATAATAAAAAACAAGTTCATTTTGTAATTCAGCTATTGTTCGTAGACAGGCAGCTAACAGCAAGCTACTGTCGTCTTTTGATGTATTCAGCAATAGAAAAGCAATACTGGTGTTTTCAGCAAAATCTTCTGCTCGTTGTTCACGAACAAATGTTGGTGTTTGACAGCCGAATCTTACTTGTTTCAAATTTAATTGATACCATGCATATAAAAACTGTTCATATAATCGTTTCATGATGTTACGCTCATTTTCACTATCATCCTTATTATTCAAATAATAATTAATTGTTCTTACAGCAGCATCATTCCGTTTTATACGATGATTAAATTTCTGTAACAAATAATTCGAGAAATCAACAATTGGATATAAATATTGTATGTTCTCGTAGTCGCCTAAACGTTTCAGAATAAATGTTGTTATTGGATATGATTTTTCAACGTATGGTATCGTTTGTAAACTTATATGAAATTCATCAATTGGATTCACTGCAAACATTTTTGTTATATTAAAAAAATTTAAGTATGGATAGCGTAATTCATTCTCAACGAATTCATCCATATAACTACTTAATGATGCTTCGGCATCTTTTTCTTTGACAAAATCAGTATATGCTAATTTATATTGTTTAACTTCGTCTAACATTGAATTAAGATGTGGAAAAACAAGTTGTTGTTCGATCATTTGTTCAAATTGAATTACATTTTCAGTTGTATTCAGTTGACCATTGACATTTGCAGCTATTAACATATGATTAAACATTTTATATAACCATACGTAACATTCTTCTGGTTCGACGGAATTTTTTGAAATTATTTCGTAATCTTTCTCATAATGATCTTTAAAATATGTGCCAGTTTCAATCTTCAAATTTTGGAAATCATCATCTGATAAATACTTTAAATTGTATAGAACGTAGTATAGAGCGTGTGTCAACATGTGTAAGATGCGAAACGAAACAGATTTGTTTAAATGATCAGATTTATCATTCGGTGTAGAATGTTCAGCTGTTCTGCTGTTGTAATATCCCAAACGTACTTTTTGATTATATTGCTCAACATATTGTGTAATTTGCTGAAATGCATTTTCAATCGACATTTCAATTTGTGGTGGATTACGAACAATTAAAACACCATAGGCTGAAGCGCCAATTGGTTGTTT
The DNA here is from genome assembly GCA_905250885.1 of Didymodactylos carnosus. Classification (NCBI taxonomy): domain Eukaryota; kingdom Metazoa; phylum Rotifera; class Eurotatoria; order Philodinida; family Philodinidae; genus Didymodactylos; species Didymodactylos carnosus. The sequence continues at coordinate 16,883 of CAJNOQ010002743.1, read as the reverse complement.
ACAAAAGGGACAAATGGCACGATCAACTGGTACGCCACAGTTTTCAAAATAAAACATATAAAAACAATTTATAGAGCACTGATAGATATGTTTTCCCTGTGGCGCTATCTGTCCAGTATCTAGACGTTCTTGTACAACTGACTTTACATTTTTCATTTGTCTGACAATAGGATCATCAGTGCATAAACCCAATAAAGCTTTTGATTGGAGATGTTGAAAATAACTATTTGGCATTTTTCTATTTTGATTAAATAGCAAGCTATTCATACAGGTATTGTTTTCTGTGGACTTGGAGGATAAAAATAAAGCAAAGGTATTTAGTGCCATTAGACGATAATGAAGCTCATTAACTGACATTGTTGGTTGTAAATGAAAATATGATTTGTCATCGAAGTTCTTACACAGACTGATAATGAATCGGTAGCCAACTTGTTCTAATTGACGAGTTATTTCATTTTGGAGACCATCTTCTATCGTTTGTATAAAGACATTTTCAGGCTTAGTACCTAACAGATAATATCGTGTGTAGTATTGGATGAACCAGAGATAAAAACTGTATGCTAAACCAATGTTACTACCGCATTGTTGAACCAACTGTTTCAATTCTTCAATGTTTTTGAATTGATTTAACACATTATTAACACGGATAAATTCATTTTTGTATTCGAATAATGGAGTAGGTAATATAAGATCTTTCCTGGACGGTTTTTCAGCCCGCATAATTAGTGGTTTAATCCAAACAAGGTTACGATTCTTAAATATTTCTTTTAATTCGTTAAACGTTTTAGAAGACATATAAACCATTTGTTTAATAATAAAGATTTTGAGTGTTGAGCAAAATGATGAGTCGTCGGTTGTCAACAGACGATCAATCGTTGTCATAATTTCTTGTTTCGAGTCATTGTTTAATGCAAAGGCATATATCTGTGCATAATACTTTAACCACGATATCAAGCCAATTAGTTTAACATGTTCGATTTGTTTGTTAGCAATCATCAACTTCATTTCTTGAACGTGCTCGACAAACTCAGTATAATGTTCATTCAATATAGCATCTATGTCATTCTCATCCACATGAAGCATTAAGTTCATATGTATTCGATTTACGAACAGGCGTTCTACCTTCATTGTTTGCCCTTCAAGACTTTGTAGATGTTGTTCCAACTTGACTAAATCATCTTTTATTTCGAGTGTACCATGATACTCGCTGATTGTTTCGAATAGATGTAGTTTTGTATTGATTTGCGAAAAAATTTTCGCTGAGTACTTCCATAGATCATTATCGCTTTGATTTAGAAGTGTTAATATATCGCAATATTCCTCTGGATTATCAGCTAGCCAGTTTTTGATGAATTCCACTTCGAGTTTTATTAATGTTCGATGAACTGTCATGTCATCCAGTTCTGATTTCGCTTTTTCAATCAATTTTTCAAGGTAAAGAACAAACTCATGGATCGTATGACAAGATTGAAATATGGTATTAAAGCCATAATTGCAGGCATGTTGGAATACGTGCAAAGATTTGTTGTTGCTGGTTGTAATTAAAGTTGTAATGCAACGAATTAAGCTTTGAAATGATCGCAGCTTTTCAAGGTTGTTCACTGAATATTGCTCTAAACTAAATAGTCCTTGACTGATAAGACTGTAAGTGGTGGACAAGACTTCAATATTTGTAACATTTTTTATTACTGCAGTGCTAACGATCAATTCAATTAAGTTCATCAGACAGTTTTCGATGTATGGGTCTCCTGAAGATTTGAAAGCGTAGTTTTCGTTCAGTGTGATCACATGTGGTGGCAATTGATAGAAAACATTATCCTGAGTTAATATTAAGATGTAGAAATTAGTTTCTGGTATCGTTGCATCTGAATGTTTTACTATATGTTTAAAATTTCGTACACAAATGTCTGACAGAGTTTCTTCATTTACTATATTTGTGCAAATTTCAAATATTCGTAGTATTTCGATTATTTCAGCTTGCTGTACAATGAAATACTTTAATTTGTCAATGGAACTTAATACGGGATTACTGCTGAATAATTGTAGTACAAACTTGGTGGATAATTGGATTTTATTCTCGTTTAGAAATAACGATAACAGATCATGGTAATAATACTGAAAAATGGGTGCTTTACTGAGAATCGTGGTGTTAAAATGCTGTTGATAAAAACTTTGGGTTTGTAACTGTTGCCATATCCATTGGTCGCTCTCCGGTTGTTGTTGTTGCGGAACAGAATTACATATACGATTTATGATAGCAAATTCACTTGTTGAACAAGGAAAATGTAAATCGAAAACGAGCGGTATTTCTACGATATCGATATTCATATTTATCGTAGTAATTTTAGAAAAGACTGTATTTAAACAGTCAAGCCACAGTTGTTGATAAAGTTGATATTCATCGGTTGTCTCTTGAATATTCTGTTTCATGAACAAGTAACTGTCAATAAAAGAGTAGTCTTCCAAGTAAGTGAATAATGTTAGGAAAAACGTGTCATAAAATTGCAATAATAACGTTTGAAAGGCATCATTAAAAGAACGACATGTTGCTATAATAAAACCGTTCGCGATGAGGTCTCTTCGCCAATCGATAAAACGTGTTGAATCGGTAAAAGGAATGTGTTGTATTAAGTGTACGATCTTTTCTTGTACAATATGACGTAAGTTGAATTGTTCATCGCTATCGGTTTGTGTGAAATATTCAATGATATCATTTCTTCGCAAATTAATCTTCATTTCCAAATCTTTGTTAGCGACATTATATCGAAATTTTGATAGACATCGATCGATCAATTCATTAAACAGGCAATCAGATGGCATAAACTGATTTCGGCTGGCTAAATATTGATATGATGGATTACGGAGCGCATCCTGGGATATCAATTCGTGTTTGTTGAGATCATCAATCATATCCACAGACCAGTCGTTAAATAATATTTCATTTGTCACTTGATTCAGCATATTTCGTTGAAGATGAAATACAATCCAAATGAAATGGTCGTTTCCTTTTTTAACTTCATTCAGAGCATTTAGTAAGTGATGTTTCAATGACAATAGGTGTTTTTGTTCTGTATGGTAATCAACACGTATTAACAACAGTCTTATGTCAGATGTGGACTGATAGTGAGATTTTATTTTATTAATTAAATCAAGTTCAGTTTTTAAGTTGCCTAGCTTCATTTCTTCAATACTCATGGAAATATCTTTAGAATACTCAATGGTATCATAAACTTGTGTGTAAGTATAAATAATTTGTTTTATATTGTTGTTGTGTTCTAGTGCCTTTTTTATCAGATGTGTGAGATTCATTTCTCCATGAATATCGTAGTATTGCTGGATTAAGGTGTTAGTTTCATCCAAATTAGTGTCTTTCAGAGCCAATGCTAAAGGAAAATCGAATGAACTTGCGCGTATGAACTTTTTTTTGCAGTATTCGGTAACTCGATGTTCATTTACGTCTGCTTGTTCTGTTTCATTCACGGAAACATTGCAATCTTCATAGGCACCAATGACAAGATTACATACATAATCATTACTGTAATTAACGACTATATGTTGTAGCAACGGGAAATGTTTTGTGGGCGACGTTGGTAAAAGATCAGCTAACCACGATAATAAGCGATCGGCCATTTTCCAATGTACCGGATGAACTAAATCGTGAAAATTAATTATGTGCTTCTCGAAGCGATTCAGAAACGGCGCGTCACATTTTTCGACATCTTTGGCGTTCATAAATACAATACAATAGAAATCATCATTAACTAAACATCTAGGATGATATAAGGCTCCTAACGCTATGCGACAATATTGTTTTCCTCCCGAGACAAAAAAGCTTTGATTAAATAAATCATATAGATTATCGTACAGTTGTCCCATTTGCCGCATAATCAATGTAATACTTGTTTCTGCATGCAATATTATATCCATCAAGGCACGATAACTGTAGGATTCCGTGTAGGTATTTTCTGACACAAGATCGCCAGACATTTGACTTCCTATCAGAGTTCTTACATTTTTGTTCATATCAAGGGAATTTATATATCGTTCGACATAATCAATCAGACTTTCTGTTTCTGATATCAGCATAAGATATCGACCGGTACGAAAATGTAAACTTTGATCGAGCAATTGTTTGAAGGTTGGCACGGAATATTGGTCCATTGCTTCTTCTCTGTTCATTTGTTCGCAAAAGCTTTTCCACATAAGCAGCGAACCATCAATAACACCGTCGAAATTGATTTTGAGCTGTTTTCGAATAATTTCATAGAGTTGATTTTCGTTAGACATATCGATTTGAGCTTGTGTGAGTTCATTAACAATACCTTTGATCAAGGAGTAATAATCTCGTAAGCCGAAATAGTTCTCATACTTCTGTTGTGTATTCATTAGATAATTGTACAGATCATAATACGCAGTAGCCAATCCAGAAACGACATCATCGCGCAAACATATATCATGTCCGTTTTTTACCAGATTCTTACAGATAGTAATCCCTGTTAATTTTAAATCTTCAGGATCAGGGTCTGGGCATGCCAAATATAGAGCTCGATTCATCTTTGATGCATCTAACCGCCAATTCGATATCCCAACGAATCCGTATTTACAATTTTCTACTTCAAGTTCAAAGTGCAATACTTTCAGTGGATTATGCGGTGATAATTCAGCAAGACCAATTTCGTCGAAAACAATAACCGGTAATAGCTTTATTTCAGATTTAGCATCGTTATATTTATCAGCTCTTTCAAATACTTTTTTAATACTTTCTGATGTACAATTTTGTGAGCCTTGATATGACACAGCGACCAGTTCTGGTAGGTTCTGAAAGTATGGATCTTTTGATTTTTTCCCTTTTAAATTGCTAATAATAATTTGTACGGCCGATGTCTTACTGCAACCAGGTTTTCCACATAAAACAATTGGTATACGATTTATAATGCATGATAATGTAGCAAATATATTTTCACGTAATGCTCGATTTGCTGCCGTTCCTTTTGGTAATTCCATACGATTAACAATGTCCATTTCTTCTTTCTTTAGAAAGTTTTCGATATTAACTTGTTTGCCACCAGATACTTTTATTAGGACCTTTTCAATTATATTAACATATTTAGATTTTTGGTCGCTTGTAACTAAACGAAAATAATAGCAGAGTAACAGCGCTATAAGCCCAGCTCGTCGAATATCTGATAAGGAATCATTCTCTTTTTGTTGCTTTCTGATGACAATTGATTTGTAAAACCAATTATATAAGCGACAATAGCGCGCAACATCACGAAGGCTGACGCTGCTCACATCTTCTAGTGTTCGTAAATAGTTTTGTGATTTTGAGATTAAGAAGATACATGTTTTAAACCAGTTCACATTTGATGCTAATTTTGAGCAAGATTTTAGCATTGTTTCAACGTATTTTCTTTCCGTATCTTTATCTAGGAAACCATAGTCCCATATATATTCCAACATTGTTTCAGGAATTTGAACAACGGTGTAAAGAAGTCGGTCTGCCGTATTTAGTTTTTGCATTTCATACCGATTTTTCTTTATTCCAATGTTATCGTCGAAAACAGTCTTTTCGGTTTTATGCCGTCGAGGATTACAAGCACCCAAGAACACCATATTTTCTGGCAATTTTTCACCCATCATAGTTCGTTCACACGTTATTTCTTTGATTAAATCAATATTTGCCGTTGTGTTGAATTCATCAAAAAACACCCATAGACGTTTGACGTTCAAGCAAGCGTCGTTCTTGTTGGTAACTATTTTCTGCTGTAGGGCCTTTTCGGCAGCGGCCTTTTCGGCAGCGGCCTTTTCGGCAGCGGCCTTTTCCTTAGCTTCCTGTATGAAGCCCTCTGCTTTTTGCATGAAAATTGTCATCGTTTCAATTATCTTTGTAACCGTGAAGCCGGCATGAATACGAAGTACTTCCAACTCATCATCCAATATTTTGTTACATAGAAAATTAATAAGCGCAGTCTTTCCGCAACCTATAAATGAAGTAAACTGGTAAGGACATCAAACTGCGTATACGCTTTCTCGCATCTAAAAGAGTCAAAGCCAATCAACGTCAAACAAATCCCAGTTTTCTAAGTCTAACGTCACTCCGTCTCTACACTCTATGCTTCAAGGCTTTCTAATTACCTGTTTCGCCCATAATTACTACAGGTAGGCCACTTTGGATACGTAGATAAATCAATAACATTTTAATATAATTATCGGGAGTAAGAACATATTCAGATTCAACTAACGCTGCAATTTGCGTTTGAAATAAGGTGATGTCATCATTGTTAAGTGTCTGTGGACGAACAAGTAGGTATTTTGATACACACTGCGTGCACTTTTCAGTATCATATGGATATTGCCTGAAACACTTCCCACAGATGGATTTGTTAAAATATTTTTTGGATAATGAAGCTAATTTGAGGAAAAATTGTACGTGAGAAAGCTGGCTATAATCTGGAAACATGTTCTGTACTTCTGGTGGAGGCATCATTGATGCTGCTGCAGCGGTCAGTTTTATGGTGGCTTGCAGAGCAGGTGCTTTCACTGTCGCTTGTAATGTTCGATAAAAATGATTAAAATAATCCACGAGTGATTTTGGTATGTCACTCGATGTTTTATAAACAAATAACGGATCATCGGTCGATGTAAAGACGAGTGTAAACGGTTGCGTTTTGTCCCATCGAACAATAGCATCACTGAATTCAAGCTGGAGTGTATTATCACCAACTGACCGTTGCTGTTGACGAACAGCTTCGACTGATATAGAGGTGAATTGATCGGATGATTTAAGAAATGCTTGAACAATATCCATCCGTAGTTGTGGTTGATCTAAACAATCAACAAGAAAATAACCACATTTCGAAAAACCGGTAAATAACGTATGAAATACAGAGACAAATATGTTGAATTGTGTCCATGTTATATATTCAGGCTTTTTATTTTTCAAAAAGTAATTTTGTATTAACCGCAGACATGTTGGTCCGTCCAAATTTTGCATATTTTCAAGGTTGATGTCCCTTTGCAAGATTGTTTTGTCATTAATTGCTTGTAAATAATTAGCAACAAACTGTACACGGGGTTGATTAAAATTTAACTCATTCCAGATCGCATTATCGAACTGAGTGGGTTTTACGCACCTAAACAGAACAATGTTCTGTTGTAAATCAGAAAATGGTGATGAATCTAATTCAAAATAAAGGGGTGTTTCCATTGGTATATTGACAGCAATTTGTGAGAAACAAAAACTACGAAATAGACAAAGACAATATATGACTTCGTTTAATAACTGAGAATTTTTTATTGAGCCAATGCCAAAATGTATTGTTGATTTGCAGAATAAAGTACTGAATTTCAACAGGCGTTTACCGATATTATCGACACTCAAATCACCACTAATTGGAAATTTAATCAATTGTTTTCCCAATTTTTGGGATTGTTGTTGAATATAACTCGTTTTTCCCAGACCAGTAATACGTGACGTTACAACGGTGCAATTCTCAACCATTGATTGAATCTTTTTGTCTAAATCTTTTTGATTTAGCAAATCAGTGTCACGTAATATCTTCACTAGCTGCGTTGTTTTCAAAGCATTAACTAGCTGTACTGTGGCTTCCTCAGTTATAATACCCATCCGAAACAAACGTTGTGGTTCTTTAACAAGCAAACTCTTAATCAAGGGAGTAAACTGGTCCTGAATTTCAGGTGACAGCCGTTCTGGTCGAATTAATTGATGTATTTTATCATTTGTATAGAAACAACGATAGATAAATGCTCGTATTTCCATCCAACTTGTTTCGACATTACAATAAAATAATTGATTTACTTGCGGTTGGTTATCTGTTAAGTGGAAGAGCGAAAGTATAGCTCGAAGTATACCATCATTAGTTGTTTCAATAACAAAAAACTTTTTATCCAGCTTTGTATTATTAATTTGAGGGTATGTTGAGTACTGTTGAGTATTATTAACAGGGTGTTCATGCTGTAATAATAAAAATTTTCCAAGATTTTCTAATCGTTCTTCTGCTTTTAAACCCCTTTTCGGTTGAAGGTTACCATCAAAGCGATGTGGTCGAAGGCCAATGTAACGTATCAATTGATAGCCGCAATCTTCTTCATTCAATTTTTCATGATTACAAAAATAATTTGCAATGATCCAAAATTGTTCGCAAGAAAAGTATGTTAAATCAGGATATTTTTCATAGGACTGACATAATGTAGTTTCCCAATTCCGTAAAAAATATGTTAATTTATCGCTGAAATTAATTAACTCTGGATATTTACATTGCGTACATGTAAACACTGTGTTTGACGCAACAAATTCTCTAGCATCTGGATGACCCATCACATATAATAATGATAAGTTTTTCAGTGTACCTTCAACTACACTGATAAATGTTACAAATGATCGAAGCAGTCTGATTTCATTTTCATCATCTTCTGGACTTCTCTTCTTTAGTTTGTTATTTCCCGAATATTCAATCAATCGTGCTCGATCACGTAATTCACTTAAATCAGCAAAAATCAAATTTTGTGGCATAATCTGTACATCAAATTGTTTTTTCATATCAATATTTTGTGTAAACGTTAATGATGATTCTTGTATTATATTGAATATTCGCGTTCGTTTTGATTGTTCTTTATTTGTTAATTCCATGTGAAGTTGTTTTATACCAGCCAGTGACAAGGAACATGTGTGAAAAAAATCGTTGACATTTTTGAATTCAGCATCATTGTTCAATACATCAGCTAAAATACTGAATATTTTGCTCAAGGTTATTTGGGCTTTATCCGTCTTCAATTTTTCAACAGTTGAATAAATTCGATCTAAATAGGTTTTTAAGGTGACAAAATCAATAACTGTCTTTGTACTAATTAACGTTTCATCCCAATCATTTACGGCTTCCAATAAATTATCAACGTCTTTCGCCGTTAAACCGTGGAGAAAATCAATCAGCTCATGCGAAGAACTGTATTGCGAACAAATGCCTAGAGTTTCTTGACTATATTTTTGTGCATATGCGTTAGTATATTGCTCATAATATAAATAACAATAGTAACCCTTAGTTTGTTCATTGATTTTTAACAGCTTATCGAAGAGTGCATACGTATCATTGTCAGGTTGTATTTGAAAATACTGTAGTAAATACTTGGAACCTCGACAAAAATGCTTTAGAAATACACAATTTTTCCAATATTCAATTACTATTGCGATATATTGTACCGATTCGGGATCTAGTGAAGATTTTAGTATTTGCATTTCATGATTGATTTGTTCAGCATTAGAGAAAAGATTAAGAATATTTTGAATAGGCGTGGTTTTCCATTGTTTAGAAATCACTTTTAATCTGTTTTGAAATGATGCTAAATAAGTACTTGCTTTTGTTACTAATTCTAAACAAGTGGTATCAGCAAATTTTGGTTGTATCTCATCGAGTTCAACTGTCGTTGTCAGCTGCTGTTTTTTTGAAACGTTAGTCGTGTTTCCCAGAGTAATTTCAGCAAGTTCGTCATTTTGCTGTTGTTCTAAGTGGTCGATAATGTTATTTATTGTGGCAGCTAGAAAAACAAGAAAAGTTTCTATCAAGTTTTTAACACTAGAAGGCATAGCTAGGATCGTTTTCGTGGTGCTTCAGAGGCTCTAAAGCATACTTTTTATGCCAATTGTAGAGAATTGAATGCTGTATCCGATGGCAGGACCGGAGATCTAGTCAAGTGTTATTTAGATACCGAAAAATTGGTTTTATTCAAAACATTTCGGTTTTAGAAACACTATATTTTTACCTGTTTGAGTTCAAAAAACTTCACCTTCAATACTAAAAATTTTGTTCAGTTTTAGTTGGACTTTCTAACGAAATGGTGCTCTAACAGGACGAATAACGTATGACGGAGTTATATCTAAAATATTGCAAAGGTCACAACTATGCGCTCTGGGGTTAAGGAAGTAAGCCTTTTGATTCCCCTTTGAACTAACAGCTTCGTCACAATCAGCGTGAGAAAGTAATTTTTATTTCAGAGCACCTTGTCCTATATCGAAGTATTAACGGCTAGAGCTTCTGTGAAAAACGTCTTCCTTAAATATTGATATAAGACGAAGCAACACGTACTAGAATAATCTTCATCAAACCAGCCGTTATCTTCTTCTGTATTATTATTGCCTTGTCGCAGTAAATTTGAGTCTTCGGCTTCTGTTATCACATCAGTATGTGCTCCTGTAAAAAAAAAGACAGGATCATAAGACTTTTTATTTACTGTCGAAAATCTTGGTGCTGCGTACCTTCAATGTTTTTCTCTTGTTCATAAAACTTCATCCAGGTCAAGGACGTCACGAAAGGATTTAATTGATCGGCGTAAGGAAGTAGTTTGTATAACGGCAGTGGTACTTTGATGGAACTAATAAATTGTCGATCGAATTGCTCTTGCATCTGTTGAATAAACGTCAAATATTTATCTCTATCGTTTCCCTCTTTGCAATACGTATTCAAACATAAAAACACTTTATCTTTAATTTTAATTTTTTCTTGCAATTCTTTTTGGCTTTTATCGAATAATGATTCAACTTGGTATTGTTTTTTTAATGATTTTCCAACATAATCCCATATCTGATGAAAATGATACTTTTGATTATCACTATAATGTTTTAATTTCCATACTTGTTCACTTTTCAAACCAGATTCTTCCCACGTTGTCCAAATGGTATCCAAATGCTGAAGAACTGTATGATGCACTGTCATATTTTTAAAACAATTTTCAAATAAAATCGTATATAAAAATGTACTAGCTCGTGGGTTTTCAAACGAATCGTATAGAATGTCTTTCGTATCTAATTTAACAGTATTTGCACATGATTCAATTAAGTGCAACAACAAAATATTTTGTTCCAAATGCTGTAACTGCTGAAGCTTGGTTAGTTCAATTAATCGACTTAGTGGATTACCGTGATCCATCTGCGATATGTAGTATCTGTTGTGGTGAATATAATCGGTAGAAAACTTTTCTTCAAACTCTTTTCTGAACAATTCATTATGAATATACATCCCAACTTTTGATATTGTATCAAATATAAAGTTCATACCTAAAACGAGATTCAAGACGATTTTAAATAAAAGTTGATGTATTAGGAGTAGCATATCACCAAACAAAAAATAAAGTTAGTTTTGAGTTGCTGAAAAGTGTCTTTTCGTATTCAGCACACTTGATAACTCTAGACAGAGATGCAACCAGTATCGGTATACCGGTACCGCCACGAATTATAACGCCGACCGCTATACCGGCATTAATAAGTATAACCACTCGGCCGATATTGCTAGTGTTTTACGGTATGATACGATTTTTTTCGAAAAACATCGTGTAAATTCAGTTCATCTGTGACATATTTCTTCCACTAAAATTTTATTCCAATTACTCAAGCTTTGTCGGCTTATATAAACTTCTTAATTTAAAAGATTGATTTAGGTTGTTGGCTTCGTAAAAAAAAAGGCGTGTGAAAAATCAGCTATACATAATCAAAGTGAAAAGATTAATCTATCCCTGTGATAACATAAAATAAAGTTCACAGTAAAGAAAAACAAGGAAAAAGTATTTGTATTTAGGCAAAATACGATGAAGACAAGCCGATATCGACCGGTGAGCGGTACCGGTATCAAATTTTTGATATCGGTTACACCCCTGACTCCGGAGATCTTCTATTTTTGGCAAGGGGTACTTCCGAAAGTTTAGGAAAAATTTTCAAACTAATATTATTTTCCCATAGAACTTTTTTTAAACTTTTGGAAGTACCCGTACCAAAAATAGAAAATCTTCTCGGTTATCGAGTGTGCTGGATACGAGAAAAGCAGTTTTCAGTAACTCAAGACCAACTTCTTTTTGTTCCGGTGACATGGTCTCTTATAGTGTATGATACTAATCAATGATAGATAAGCGCGATACAATTAAAGAACTAATACTTGTTCTGCATGCGTAATTCTCTAGTGTCTCTACGAGTTTAAACATTAGATCCCCTAGCGAAAGTTCTTGAAGCCAAGAAAGCAAGACCTTGGGACATTTCTTGGCCAAGAAACGATTCTTGAGCTTTCTTGTGCATTTCTTGTTGCAAGAAAATCTCTTATGACCATTATATGCAAGAAAGTCATTTCTTGCAGTGAGAATATGTTTCTTCTAGGTTCAGTAAAATCAACAATCGTTCATTGAAGATCACTAAAGATGGTACCAGCAGACAGAATGTGCGAAATTTCATTTCTGTCATTTTTGGTCGTGGAACCAAGTCTGCTAAATGTTTTCCTCACGATGAAAAATGCTAATTATCAAAATTGTTTCGCTAACCATGAGTTTTTCGTAAAATGTATGAGTTCTGTTCGGTGCGGAAACAAATTCTGAACATATTTTGTTCCAGCCATAGCCATCTCGGATGCTTCCTTGATTAGATAAATCCTAATTATTCATTTTTCGAAAGTTCTAAATTTTTTTCCGTTGCTGAGATTAGTGAAAGAGAGCAAGATAGCGAAGCCGGACAGCTGAGTGGTAAGGTGCAGGGCTCTGAATATTGTATCTCGCTGCATTGCGAGTTCGAATCTGAGTCCTGACATTTTGTTTTTTTACTTTTTCTTGCTAAAACGTTTTACCATAGCAAGAAATACATTTCTTGAGTCAGAAGATAAAAAATTGTTTCTCGCACAAGAAATGGCAAGATCTTGGGACATTCTTGCCCCGAGATCTAGCTATTTCTAGAAGTAACTTCTTGTTGTAAGATCTTACAAGATCAGCTTATAAGAAATCTCAAGATCTTATAAGATCTTGTAACAAGAAGTTATATGATCTTGCAAGATCTTGTCAGTTCTTATCACAAGATCATACGATTTCTCGTTACAAGATCTTATAAGAAGCGGCGACTCATTCTTACCACATAAATTTTGCAACGATATATAGTATATATAAAACATAGTTCTTATGATGAAACTTAGAATTTTTTCTTTCTCCAACTGCACACATCAGCTGAGCACAAATAAAGTGCATGGTTATAAGAAACGTGGTTAGACACGTTACTAAGGACGTCAGGGTCTTTCCTATGCTCAAAAATATTATGAAAAGAAAAAAGCTGTTTTTTAAAGAGGGTCTGTAGAGGAACTATAGTACAGAATCAGAGACATAATCTTATATGGTCTTATGAAATCTTTCAAGATCTTGTCACTTCTTGCACAATCTTATCGCCAGATCTTGCAAGGTCATACAAAATCTTATCACAAGATCCTGCTGTAAGAAAAATCTTGTGAAATCTTATAAGATTCTTGTGGAATCTTGTAAGATTTTCATATGATCTTGTAAGATCTTGTGAAATCTTGTGGTATCTTATAATATGATCTTACAAGATCTTGTTTGAACGTACAAAATCATATTTCAAGATTCTTCGCCCTGGGTAGATAACTAGCCAGAACGTAGTAGCCATATTTTATGAGTGTTACCTAGTGACATGATATCTCCGATGAACTGTCGATAAAACTGGACTTACATATCAGAAGAATGTGTAAGTAGCACAAAACATGCTCAATATGTGAAAGAGCTAGGCAGCAACTGTAAGAAAAACTTCGTTTGTCAATAACTGTAGTAAGAGCGTAAGCCTTTATAGAGAAATGATAGTTTCCCCGCGTTCGAATGGAAATATAGATTTCGACTAGAATTAATAACTACTTTTATCCGTGATTCGACTGTATTGGTCCATTAACTATGGGTTAAGTCTTGAAGACTGATGTGCCTTGCTGCACGCTAGATAACCACATGCCAACAGTTAACACTAAAAAATGGTTTTTTATAAGCATCTCGTGGTTTTCATTGTCCTGAAGCCTTTCTTTAAGAATCGAACACTCATTAAATTTGTAAAGTTTAACTATTACTTAAAAGCTGCACTTAGACACATGAACGTACATACCATGTTGAAAACATATATCAATAATTTGTTTAATAAAATGTTTCAATCGCAGATCGTTCTCACGATTAATAACGGCTGATAACGTTGTAATCAATGCATCGATTTCCATTAATATTTTTAGAAATAAATCATTCTTATATCTGAGTTTTTTTAACCATGCATTCAAGAGTGTCTTGTAGTCAATCCAGTCATTTTCTGTTTGTATATAATGTGCATCACACAGAAAATACTTGAACCACTTGATATAAAATTCGAATGAATCTTTTTCATAGCCAGTAATTGTCTGAAGTAAATATTGAACTTTATCAATACCAAATAAAAATGTGGGATTATAATAATGGAAAACATCTCGCAACGGTTCTAAATGAACATCTGTAACTTTTAAATTATTCAGATAATCTTTTACTTTCCATCGCAATTTATCACTTGACTCCATCACAGCATTGATCATTTGTTTTAGTTTAGAATTTTCATTTGGTTGTTGCAAATTTTTCAATAATTTAACGATATCTTCCAAATGAACTAAAAATAGGTATCTTTACATTCTTCGAACGGGATTACAACATTCATCTTAACGACTCAATTTTTAAATGTTCGTACAAAAATCTACACACTTACTTGAAAGATGACAGCTATTCAACATATATTCCAAATTTTCTCTAGTATGCCACTTTAAATCGTCCTTAATTTCTCTGTCTTTCAAAACATATTCTAGACAAACAGTATAATCATTCAATGACGTTGCTAATTTTAAAGAATCATATGGTATGATATCGTCCGGTCCGATTAACTTGAATAATTCTGTCCAGTTTTTTTGTACAATGCCTTTTGAAATTTCAACTAATTTTTTTAATAATCCACTTGCGATATCTTTTTGTCGTTTTTTATCTGTTGGAATACGTTGTAAAAGAGTTAGTGTTTCATGATAGAATTGATCCGATTGATCACAGTGAATATCAATACACATTAAATTAATAATTCCATCTTTCATTAGAAGCCATTCGGATTCCTGTAAAGTTTTGAACATTTCATCTAAATGTTGTGAAAATGTTTTTAACAAAACTTGAGAAAAATTTCGAATACATGGATTTAATACGAAAAAATTGTGTTTGTCAATTTGAATGATGCCCATCATCCGAAGAATTATTTTTGCTGAATAATAATCATTTTGTATTGACTGATCAATGTGTGCTAGTTGCATATAGCACGATTCAAAAAACCATATAAAATTATCTTTATTAAATATTCGATTGGTATCATCTACGTTTAAAATTGAAACAAATTGAGTGATTAATGATTCAAATAAATTTAATTGTTTCTGTTCAGTTATAAAATACGTAAATAAACATAACTGAGACCAAAACAGAACACTGGAACCTAAGAAAAAATATACGATGGTGAATCTGTTTAATCGTATGTGAGAAATCCGTCCCCTATATACTGATGAGTCTAAAATCATCTGAGAGATCTTTGAATCTCTTTTGGGCTTCTTCTCATAGATGATTTTCTTCCTTCTAACGATCATATTTTCCTAATAAGTGGATTTTTAAAGGAACTATACCTGGAACAGTTTTTGTAAAGCTTTGAGAAACATCAAAATTGAATAAGAATTGATATTGTGTGTTAAGCTCAAGTAATTGTCGGCTCCTTATTACTTCATCATAATGTGTTGTGCCACCATAAAAGTTTTTCTTCGATATTCTTAGTTGGTAATTTTGCAATGGATGAATTCGCTCCTTGAATATTACTGATGTCGTCCCGTCACTATTCTTGAATAAATTTAATTTTAAACGATAAACCGATGGACCATGATTTTGACTAGCATTGAATTTAAATATCTGTTCAAAATTAAATTTAACTTTTTTACTGAATGATGCTTGTATTTTAAATTCAAATTGATCATCCGGTGTCCAAAGCAAATATAAATGTACTTTATGATCGAGTGAGTTTGGCGACGGATTTGACGCTTGTAGATTTGATGATATTTGGGCCGACGGTGTATCCCACTGTTCATCATCGTCTGACGATCCCATACGTATTATTGTAATGAATATGAGAAGAGGCTGTTTAGAATCCGTGCAACAAAGAAGATATGAGCGTAGTCACATCAGATTGGAGAACAAAACTTCAACTACGATCCTCTGAAAAATGAATCGAATAAAAATCTAAGTGAATTTGTTGAATTACATTCACAAAATGTCACTTTGTTGAAGCAGCAAAAATTTTTTAGAAAGTTGCCCAGGTGTTAGATTAATCATCGGTTAATTTTCCTTCTAAAAAACATTTAAATCTTTGGAACTTTAAACATTTTGAAGTCACGAATTTAGTATTTTGAAATCGATGAATTCTTTTGTCTGTAAACGTATCTTACCCTCGTATCTCTTTAAGTACATGTAGATAGAGTCTCGCAAAGCCTTGCTAAATTTGATTAAAAGGGAAAATACTTTAATTTCATATTTTATTAAAACAGTTTAAAAATATATAAGACAATCAAACGTTTCGACTTCTTTTAAATTGAGGTCTTCTTCAGTGAACTTGATAAAATATGTATAAAAATATATAAAAATAAAACTATAGTTAAAATTGTTACATAGAACGTGTGTAGCTTTAAGATTGTAATGTGACTGTTTCAACCTATTTCTTTATTGTCACTCGCCTATTTTTATTTTCCTTTTTCTTTTTTCATTTTCGTTTATCCTATTTTGAGATCTAGCTATTGATTTTATTCTCTCTCTCTCTCTCTCTCTCTCTCAAGGAATAGAATGAAGATGTACTTGTTCGTACGAAAATAGAAGCACCATAAGCGAACTAAAACACATGTTTAAAATTTTTACAGACTATTGTGAGGTTATTCCTTTCAGAATCGTTTTGCATCCAATGGTTAATAGCCAAAGAAGAATGTAACTGTTACACACACTTTATTTCAGTAAATTAACATCTATATATAGTATATTTTAGCTACAGGAAG
>CAJNOQ010002742.1:0-22859 GCA_905250885.1 Didymodactylos carnosus | reverse complement strand
TTGTCGGATATGTTAGGAAAATAACCTGAGGATAGTTAAATTCACTATCAAACAGTCATACTCTATCTCTTAGGTATACAACCAAAGCAGAAACATTAGTCTTTCCCATTTAGAAAATTGATTCCCTTGATTGATTGATCATGTGCAACAGCTGGAAGATTCGAGGTTCATTCCAGGCAGTTCACGAAGAAAAACTGAGAAAGTTACACGGTGCGACTGTTAGTCATATGAAATCAACCCTTTTGGATCGAAAAAAGTTAGTTTATAATCTGTCGAATCGTATTCTTGATGAACATGAATTAAAGCTCTTATGTCGTGGATGGAAATTTTGCATTGAACAGAAGGTAACAAGAACGTTGGATTTAAAAACGGATATTGAACATGGTATGTATTGGATAAAGGAGAATAATAAGAAAAATAAGTTGATAAAGTGGGATCAAGTATATGATAAAATCAAAATTGCTGCTAAAAATCTATTGTATCGGGTAGTTCACAAACGGGTAGCTAACTTATCGAACGATGAGATAGATGCAATGAGAAGGTTGAAAAATGACAGCAAGATAGTCCTATTAAAAGCTGACAAAGGTAACGCAATTGTAATCATGAACAAAATTGACTACTATCAAAAAGTGATAAGTATGTTAAATGATCCAACGAAATTCAATATCAGTTCATCAGATGAGACATTAGACGAAGAAAATAAAATTAACAACAGATTGAAACAACGGTTGAAAGGTAAAAATTGATCAGCAGACTTATGATCGTCTTTTCGTTAGTGGATGTACGATACCATATTTATATTGTACGGTGAAGATACACAAATCGAATTATCCATGTAATGCACCATGTTACCGTTTATCCAAATATTTAGCAGAGCAACTAAAATTTTGTGACAACAATTTAAAATCGTTTATAAAAGATTCTTTCGCACTAGTATCTCGTTTAAAACAAATAAAACTTAGCTCAAATGATATACTGGCTAGCTTTGAGGTGGAATCACCCTGTCCGAGTATACCAGTTGAAGAAGCGATAAAAATAGCAGTCAACAAAATATGGGATCAGAGTAAAAAGAAGAAGGTTATAAAAATAACTAAAACAGAGCTTTTTATTCTATTCAACTTAGCTACACGTAACGTTCAATTTCGTTTCTGTCATAATATTTACCGGCAAGAAGATGGAGTGTCAATGGGTAGTCCATTAGCACCTATTTTAGCGAATCTCTTCATGGAGAACTTAGAAAACAAACATATTTTAACATTAGAAAATGAAAAAAGAGTAAAAATGTGGATAAGATACATTGATGATATTCTAGTTCTAATTAACGGTACCACTTATGATGCTTTTGAATTATTAGACAACATCAACAAAATTCATCCGAACATAAAATTCACACTGGAAATAGAACAAGACAATAAATTAGCCTTTTTAGATGTTTTGATCGAGAAACATTCTGATCATCTTGAAACAACAGTACATAGGAAAAAAACCGAACTATTTTATTCAAGTTCAGTATCAAAAAG
Source organism: Didymodactylos carnosus (assembly GCA_905250885.1). Lineage (NCBI taxonomy): Eukaryota > Metazoa > Rotifera > Eurotatoria > Philodinida > Philodinidae > Didymodactylos > Didymodactylos carnosus. The sequence continues at coordinate 21,339 of CAJNOQ010002742.1, read as the reverse complement.
TGAATATATCCTAGTAGGTTTGTCACTAGTTTACCGGTCTGATGTCTACAAGCAGGACGGAAACTTTCATTTCCTCGCTGAGAAAAGTCATCATTATTTTAGCAAAGTCGGAATTCTGCGCGTGGTTCTCAATTTTCTCCAACAAAACTCAACTTCTATATAATACAAATATCATATTCGGAATCAGAATCAAAAACTGAATCCACTGATGTGTATTTTTACATTTTTAGTCTATTTTCATTTTTTAGTGAAAATCCCAATGATTTTTCCAACGTTAAAATTCGAAAAAAATTCAATTACTCAAACGAGTTGGAGATACATATCAGTCGACTCAATTTTTGATCCTGATTCCGAATACGATATTTGTATTATATAGAAGTTGAGTTTTGTTTTGAGAATCACGCGCAGAATTCTGACTTTGCTAAACTAATGATGACTTTTTTAGCGCGGAAATGAAAGTTTCTTAAATCCATACGTACTTTTGTTCACTGTCGGATGGTGATTCGAATGATGTATGAAAGTTGGGGATAGCTCTTGAAACAAAAGACTTGATACACATAACAAATTTGTAAATAAATCATAGAAAGAGTAAAAATTTAAAACTCAAAACTTTCAATGACCTTTCTCAAATGATGCAATTGTTTTAAGAGGGTAAGTGACCATTCTTCCGAGAACTTTCAAACGACCAGTACGCGAGGTCTGAGGTTTTTTACCAAGATCATTGAGCTTCCTAAGCAACGACTTTTTAAAATCTTTCTATAAAATATATCTCCCAGAGACTCCTGGAAATCCAGATCATGGCTCAAATACTTAGAAGAGAAATCTAGAGTTTTTATTCAAGATTAGATAGCTTAAATTGTCCTCTTAAAAACAGGAGTCAAATGACCTCTTAATTTTTCATCCCTTAGGTATGGCATCGGATGTCCGCACAGCTCCAGGACTGGCATCTGGCCCCTACTAGCAACTTCTTTCGATCACAATTTTAGGAAAGATGAGTTCTTCTCTTTTATTCGTAGAACCAACGGTTCGTTTGTTTATATTTATTAAATATTCTCTTACTACGGTATTTGATGTTTATTTATTTATTTATTTTTAGATGTTTTTAGCATCTCTGTTTCCTAAACGTCTGTTGTATGGTAGTGCAGAAGAAGGTGGATTATTAATGAAATGTCTAGACGCAACTGGAGACTCTGTGAGTGAGTTAGATTATATTTATCTTCTTGGAATTGTTTCGAATGAAACAGATATATTACCAATAGATCAGGAATCGAATTTTATTAAAATTCAATGGAACGGTATAACAACACCATATTTAAATGATTTATCAGATTATGATTGTTAGGGTCGTTACTGTATTAATGGAACGAAGGTGAAAGAAAAACTATGCAAGGATCTTCAAAATCGAGATGTATCACTTGGTATTACATCAGATTATCCTTTCAGTGCGAGTAGTGCAAGTGTTTATTGCTGCACATCTAAGTATAAACTAATGAGCTCAGATCGAATGAAACGCAAAGTTTTAGAAAGGTTAAAAGAACAAACGATTGAAGATCAACGTTATGTATCCTACTTAATTGCTAAATTTAAACATTTGCTACAAATGTTAGAAACAATAGAAAATACAACATTTGATGTTCCGACGTTCAAATTATTGAAAAGTCTTATAGACACTCCAGCATCACATTTATTCGAAAGCTTGATATCAAGCTTGATACTATAATTACTCAATATTAACATGGAAAAGGATGATGTTGATAATGTTCCAGCATAACAACTGACATTTTGGCCAATGATATTAAATCCATTTATTGAACGACTTAAACACAACCGTCCTGTTTTATATGAATTCGTTAGAAAAAGTGTCGTCTGTATTATTCCAAAATGGTCGAAAAAAACTGCAGAAAATGAAGCTAATTTTGAGTTTCGTTATTCGTTTTCAGACATTGAAAAGACACTTGCACATCAACGTTCAATCGTTGAGCAAAATCTATGTAAAATTGCCAGATGTATTTATTATGGTTGTTTGAAACAAGTAACAGTAAATGAAATATATTTGCCAGCGTATCTTATTAAAACAACTATTTTATGGTTATGTGAAATTGAAAAACTAACTGTTTCATTAACAACAGACGATTTGGCAACGAAGTGGACTAACTTTACTTTGAATTGTTTAAAAACTCATTCCTGTAAACATTACTTTTTAACGCATATAAATATTTTAGATGGGTATCCATGCGAATTACTTGGATTAGCATATGAAAAATTAAAAAACTGGAAGAAACAAGTACGGTTAACAGAAGGTATTAATAACGATATTAATTATTTAGAAGTATCAAAATACTTTCAAAGTCTGACGATGATGATACCAGCAAACAGAAAATGGTGGAACGAATGGGAAGACCATTTTGTGTTAACTAACAGCATACAAATATCTATACAATCAGCAAACGTTGTGACATTTATGTATTTAATTATGGCATTATTTCTTTCAATAACAATTGTATGTACTTTAAGTAGTAATACAACAATATTATCAAAATACACTTCAACAATCGTAATAAATAGATTTATTCACACTTTTTTAGATGATATAGAATCTCCATCCAACTGCTTTTAAGAACAAATACGAGAATTGTCTGTACACCGTAAACTTGACAATAAGTTGTAGAAAATAAAGAACGATTTTCAGTTGATCCATATACGAATTTATCAGCGATTTTCTACTTTCTTGAGTTTTAAATTTTTACCTTCTTGATTTTTAAAGAATATTACCTTTTTTATAAAACTTTTGTTGTAAAACTTCGCGTAAATACTGCGGTTTAGGAGAAACTTTTGTAAAAATACAGAATAATAATCGACACATCGATTTGTAACTAGATTAGATCATCCATAAAGGCATTATTTTTTAGAACTACATCATCTGCAAAAACCGCTACAAATGTTGCTAAACAGACCGGTTTTTAACTGGCTCATGCCTAATGGCAAAACCACCTTTGAGAATCCTGTCCTGCTGCCTGATAGTTGCACTTAAGGGGGCAGTCTTCCCATCCATTTTTTTCGACCACTTTGTAGAGCACACTTTAAAACATTTTGAATCCAGTTTTTCTACTTCTATAGGTACATATGTTTACTTGCTTCTGATGAGGTTCTTGATTATGCATTTATCGACAGAACGTTCATACGCGTTTAGTATGGATTCGATTTGCTTCTAAAGCTCGGCACGCGCTCACGCTAGAGGAAGTTTTGGAGAGAAAAGAGATTATTAAAGAGACGTCACGTAGAGTCTGACTCTGGTCTTACACATGTGATATAAACTCTAGTTTCTGTGCAATAAATTCAAAGCTTGTTTATATATGCAAATTACGGTGTATTACTCTTACCACCATTTTGCTTCGTTCTGTTATAAAGGTATTATACTTTTCTCTCGTTTGTGAGTGCATCTTATATGAACAGCAGAGCCTAACAGAAAGTAACATAGTTTAGTGTCATCGTTGTTACGCATCTACAATACCTTTGGTTAACACGTACAAAAGTCAATTGAAAGTCAATTAATTTGGAAAAAATCTCCCGAATTCTTTGGATCAACCGTTTCTTTTCCATCCCAATGTTCCTTCACCCAATCCTATGGGCCTCCAATACAAAGCATTGTGCCGAAATACATGAAACATATTATCATAGCGATTCATATTATTGGATAAGCGCAAGATTACACAGTAGACACTCTCGGGATCATTTCTACTACTTTGTGGATCAATTTGTCAGTACCGACTGAATGTGCGAATTGAAGAAGTTTCCAGAATTAGGAGATATATACTTGACGGCTGATGCATCAGATGGCTCCGTAGGCGTCTCTTAGTTCAGCAATTAGATGTTTAATGCTATCAGACTGATTATTGGTAAATATGACCCCTTTCAGCGCAAAAACCATCAAACAAAACAGAAAACATTATGCAAGGTAATGTTTTTGATTTCATTTGCTTTCTTCTTTCATGACATCACCCACAGTGATTAATGAGCAAACAAAATTGCACAATTATTGTGACATTACATTAAAGGACGTAATAGAAATGTTTGATGTGTGTTTCTCATTTATTACATCAAATTCGCGTCATAAAGATTTTGTCGTGAAAAAGGGAAAAAACAATTGAAAAAGAAATTTATTATTCTGTAGAAAAAGGTTAGTCTTTGGGTGTCATTTCAAGCTCAAATAATGTGTCTTTAACACAACGACAAGTAAACTGCTATTTATCAGATATTTGCTTCTAAGAGACAGCTAGAAAGGTAATCATTTTTAAAGCTTAGTTATTTTTTATATGTCTTCTTAATAACGATTAGTACAATCTAGAAAGAAGACGTAGCAATGCTCATATTGTAGAATTCACTCGAGTTCCGTTAAGATCTTAGTAAAGTCTTATAAAAATATACGTTTTTATTTATCTAAGCCTTTTTTAAGATTAGGTAAGTATCTGTTAGAATGCTACAAGAACGTATCAAGACTTTTAATAATGTTCGCTTAAAATCTTAAAGAATCTTTGAATGTCTCATCAAATGCCAATAAATTGATTCTTGGCGAACAGAAAAGTAAAAACACGATCGGGCAAATTCTGAGGAAGGTATATTTCGGCAGTATCTAACCTTCTTATTATATACATATAAGATGGAAATACGATGAAGCATTTTTGATAAATATCAAGAAACTGTCGAGAGAAAATAGATGAAGGGTTTAATAAAACGCGATCCAAAGATGATATTTAAAGCAGAGGTGGGCGATGGACTGTTTTTAGCACCCCGCGGGCTCCGTCTCGTGTAGTTCTTACCTCGTCATCACCCCGTCCCTCGTCAAGTTTTCAAAAATTCTTCCCTGCGGGCTCCGCCCCGTAAGCTTTCTGCCTTGTCACCGCCTCATCCATCGTCAACTATTGACAAAGTTTTTCCCACGTCTTCACCGATCCTCCTGAGTCCGGTGCACTAAACATTAAGATGCTAATATAACAAATTGCTGACAATCAACCCTAGATATACATATGCGCAAGAAAACGAAAGAAACGACAGTAGAAAACAAAAGAGAAGAAAGAAAGAGAAAACAGATACACTGAACAGATTGTTCTATTAACTCTTTACCGCCGCTTGCGCCATTTTCGACCCATTCGTAGAACTGATGTAGTGAAGTAACAAAGCAAAATGAGAGAGAGAGAAAATCCGCAAAAGAGAAAATCAAATAACTAGGATGTCTTATGTGTCTTATATACAGAGCACGTAACACGAAGACAGAATAATAAATAAAATAGGATAGAAATAGCCTTTACAATATACAACTGTTACTGTTAGAGCTTTAGCTTCCACTTGAGGAAACTGATGTCCTCTACTAAACATACGTATTTTTCAGTTGAACTGAAAAGAATTCCGTCTAGCGTTTCCATTTCGTCTTTCGCTAAGAAACAAAAATGTCCCCCGCGGGCTTCGCCTCATGCAGTTCTTTCCTCGTCGTCGCCCCGCCCCTCGTCAGGTTTCCAAAAATTCTTCCCCGCGAGGCCTCACGAGGATTCTTGTCCGTCGCCCACCTCTGATATAAGGTACTCATCGATTGCATGGAAAGAACTGAAATGTGAATATTGTCATCTAGATTGATTCATAGAAAATAATTAAAACAAAGCAAAGATCATTTAGAAAGGATACATCTGAAAACAGTATTGTCCTACGAAAATCAGAATATATTCTTTTCACGTTCTGTTTACAGTCTGTTCTCGCTCTTTCTATTTTTCAAAATGTTTAGAGGATTCTCTCCTCTCTCTAGATTAGGCATCATCAGGCATAACCCAATGAGGATGTCAATGGCAAACATCTCCATCGAGAAAGTCACACTAGTAAGTTTAGGTAGCTTTGTCTTGAATATTAAAGATTTGAATGACTAAAATGATTAACTTCACACTGTGAATAGAAAAACTATAATTCCGTGGTAAGTTTTTGATTGACTTCAGTAATATTAACATACACGTTCTTTTGCTTGAAATATAAAAACAGAAATGGAATGGAATTAAAGAAAGGAGGGAGGAAGGAATGAGGTCCATTTCTCGAACTACAGAAAAACATATGCTAGAGCCGTGCGAATAATAATAGATGATGGATCATATGCATTTAAAAACTTTTGGTGATTCTAAAATTTACTTTAACGCCGACAGTTTACAAATCTTATAGCGTTGAACTTACAGAGAATTTTTTGTATATTGTATTCTACTAAACTCAGTTAAGAGATAAAGATTTTGAGATCTGACAGTTGCTATTGCTTTATTTCAACAAAATGGGAGTGAAACTGCAGTTCAGCAGTTGTTGCAATAGCTAGAGAAAATAGTTTTCGTCGCTGTATCTATATGCGTATTAGATCAGTAAATATCAGGTACGGAGAAAAAGTTCACAGAACTTTTGTAATCGATATATCTCTGCAATCACTCAAGTATTTTCAACAAGTAAATAGCTATTTTAAAGAGCATTTGAAACTGTGTTTATGGTGCAAAAATGAAGATGACAACTCAAGAAATAAGAGAGATCTGCATGTGAGAATATTATGAACCTGTTTTAGGATGATTTTTTTACACTTATTGCAAAAAATCTTTGCGCTAAATGTTTAATTAATTTTCGATCCTTTATAACTGATTCGAGAGAATCAAAAGTACTCTACTAGAATCAGCATTGTATGCTCTTTCCAGATGTATGTTTAAATTTTTTCTGACTTATAGTTAGGTTTATTAAAAGGAAATCCTTGAAAGAACCAAAAGCGATATTTGTATAAAATGCTCTCTTTGTTCACAGATCTTACAGGGTAGGAGATAATATTATTCCAGCTCATATTTCAAGATATATCAAATGAATTTTATACCAAATGAAAGCCCGTCAAAAACGGAATTTAGGAGTATGACTGGTCATTCATAAGAGAAGAATGCACTATAGAAATATGGAAAGTTTAAAGTTTTAGTCGTATAACCGGGCCTTTCACCGGTGGTTAACCAAGAAAAAACAGTTCTCGGAAAATGCTTTTGTCTATTGAACTTTGTAGAGCTTTCTACACTGATCATTTTGGTAAAAACATTTTACAAATTTGATCGATAAATAACGGTGCTAGGGTCAAAATACCGAAAACTTCAGACTGTTCTGACCAATACTGTTAATATATTTTTGGGTATTTTGACCTTAGTACTGTTATTTATTGGCCAAACCGAAAAAGATTTTTTAGCAAAATGATCAGCAAAGAAAGCTCTACAAAGTCCGATAAACAAAAAAATCTCTGAGAACTTTATGTTTTTGTGAATGACTACCCACCCAAGTGAGTGTCGAATCGCATGAAACTTTTCGTATTTCTATAGTTCATTTTTCTCTTATGAATGACCAGTCATACTCCTAAATTCCGTTTTTGACGGACTTTCATTTGGTATAAAATTCATTTGATATATCTTGAAATATGAGCTGGAATAATATTATCTCCTACCCTGTAAGATCTGTGGACAGAGAGAGCATTTTATACAAATATCGCTTTTGGTTCTTTCAAGGATTTCCTTTTAACAAACCCAACCATAAGTCAGAAAAAAAATTTAAACATACATCTGGAAGGAGCATGAAATGCTGATTCTAGTAGAGTACATCGAAAATTGATTAAACATTTAGTGCAAAGGTTTTTGCAACAAGTGTTCAAAAATCATCCTAAAACGGGTTCATAATATTCTCACATGCATATCTTTCTTATTTCTTGAGCTGTCATCCTCATTTTTGCACTGTTTTGCATAAGAACAGTTTCAAATGCTCTTTAAAATGGCTGTTTACTTGTTAAAAATACTTGAGTGATTGCAGAGATATATCGATTACAAACGTTCTGTGAACTTTTTCTCCATACCTTACTTGTATCTTGTTCTTCTTATCTTTTCTGGTAAGTCTCGTCCTATATCAGACGACTCAATTTTTTTGCAAACTGAACTTTTCCCTTCACTTGCATATACAAGAAATTCTTTCATGCAACTGGTAATGAATAACAATTCTGTTAGAAAACAATTGTTTGCATTGTGATTAGTTTGCATTAATACAATTATCTCCTTTTAGGTTACTAGTCGATTATAAATAAATACAATGGCAGCTGTTGCTGCCATTGCACCGGTAATATCTTCCTTTGTTTATGAAAACTTAATCTTTCAAATTCAAGCGATTCAAAATCAAGTGGCAAAAATCGAAAATGTACTTCAAAGTCGAATGGCAAATGAAAAGAAAACGCGAGATCAATTGAAATTCCTTTCATTAACGTTTATTGATCCATATGGTAATCCAATAATCAATGAATACATGGATCATAAATTGATCAATAATATAATAAGAAAATATAAGAAGGATTACGTACCAAGATATCTGCAACAGTGGACGGAAATTGGTACTATGGAGCAGAATATTATCTCGCCAATAGCCGATTGCAAGCTACGATCGACTGTATCTTGCTATGTAAGTAGTAGCCGATTTATTGCATATGGTAAATTAACTGTATGGCTTGGAAGTTATGAGAGTTCCACTCTTGGAAAACTTGTACTAAATGTTCTATTAATGGATAATTTGGAGAAAATCAAAATGCAAATAGCCATACATGAACAATTTGCTAGTATGGAATTCAGATCATGTACATTAAATGAACGTCTGAAACCGAACGAAAAAGATTGGGCTGAAGGTACAGTGCTAAATTCGGAAGATACAATTATGTCATGCCGGTTGTATCAAGATAATTGTGTCTTAATGGCAAAAGTCAGTAAAGAAAAGGTAATTATTGCTCATACATTTCCTCTAATCTCACATAATTTTGTTTTCTCCTTGAAGACTAGGGTCACAGATTCCGGTACTGATTTTCAAATATTTATTAAAACTTTAACTGGACGGACTCTTGGTTTAACTGTGAATTCTACCATGAATATAGGTACCCTGAAACAATTAATAGAAGACAAGGAAGGTATTCCTGTAGATCAACAACATCTTATATGTGCTGGCAAACAGCTAGAAGATCACAGAACTTTTAGTGACTACAATATACAAAAGGAATCTACGTTGCATATCATAAAGCGTTTGAAAGGCGGAATGTACCATTTTACTAGTGGTCGACAAGATTTTCGAAATCTTGCTTATCATGATGCCGAAGCAGTTAAAGATGTCCTTGCACTCAAGCTTGAAGACATGGATAATGCCGATCACTTATCATCAGCTGAATTACAACAATCTATTCTACAAGCACATACTGTTCTGTTAACTTTATATCGTAGCACTACAAATATCTATACGCCAAATAATCTTCCAAACCTAAAAACCATCATTTTGCCAATTGATGATGATGATAATGACAACGATGACATTGAAGATGATGATGTGTTAAACGAGCAATCACAATCATCTTCCCCGGAGCAACTGAGAGTATATCGCTTATTAGAGCGTAATGTACTCAAAGATTTGCTCATTAAAGAAGAACAAATGAGACTCAATGCAGAAACTCAACATTTATTGGCTAGTATCGAAGATCGAAAAGACATTGATTGGATGGATATGATATCCGATCTACAAACGAAACTAATTACTGAAGCGATCGGTGACAATGCTACACAAGATGAAGTCCAGCATGGTTTGAGGTAAAGTAACGACAGTACATTGTATCAGACGGACAGATTGAATAACATTCCGTAAATCACATAAGGATACCCTGCTTTTCATGAAAAAACGAACTTTTCGAGTTCTGCATAGAGGAGACAATGATCTACAAAATGGTAAATTATACATTCTGTTTGATCGTAATCATACTTGCAGAAAAAATGGTAACCAAATATTTCAACATTTATACCCCGTCGTTAAAACTACTACCACATTTATACCTTAGTCTGCACGAGTATTGAGCCAAGTTTAGTATAACTGTAATATACACAGCTTAGAAACGTGACTGTCTCGAAAGTCTTCTTGCGAATCCAAGCATAAATTTTCCAATACTTGCCAGTGTTCTCGGATCTTGTCTAACCAACACTTTTAATCTCTTTGAAAATCTATCAAATTAAGTAAGTAACGCAAAATCAGGTTTTGGGTGCTGTGGGCCTGAGTGACACTTCATATTCACAGTTTTCAACAGATTCTAATCAAAAATTCATTAGGAAGGGTGCGAACCGCCATTCATTTTTCTTAGAGTCGATAAAAGTTGGCACCCGTTTCGACTGTGGTGGATAGGGACCGGTACGTATTTAGTTTGGTATCAACAGAAATTGTATCAGCTTATAGCAACACCGAAATTGATGAAATCCTATATCATACTGGTTAACATTTAATGTTCTTTTAGAATCATACGTTGTGCTCATCAGTTATATGCCGATGATGTTGAATTTCGTGCGCTATCCCTCTACATTCGGCATAATCGTGCTAGGATAGGAGATTTGAGAAATGGTGATCCGGCGATTGACGTCGAACTATTGAATATGGATGGTGAATTTGTTTCTTTACTATCTCAGCATCACAGTCGACCTTTATTAATTATTGCTGGTTCGTATACCTGACCACCGTTTCGTGGTCTGGTGCCACAAATGAATCAGATACTGGATATTTACCATGATCGTGCTGATATTATCACCGTCTATATTGAAGAAGCTCATGCAGCTGATGAATGGTAAGTCGACAAATAAAAGTACCTTTCTTATTTTATACTCGAACTCGCATGAATCGGGCTAATATATCATGGTAATTTGCTTCATTTTCCAGGCCGATTGGTAGTCGCATATGCTACCAGCAACCGAAATCGGATGCTGATCGAATTCGTATTGCTGATGATTTCATTAAGGCAACGGGATATCGTATTTCGTTGTTTATTGATCCTGTTTCACGAAACAATCCGTTCAGTCAGATGTATGCTTCTTGGCCGATTAGATTTTATGTGATCGATCAAATGAAAAACCTCTCGTACATTGCTCAACCAATCGAGGGCTCATTTCCATTGGAACTGATCAGAAATGCATTAGATCAGACTATTGCACAATGCCAGTAAGCCTTCTTTTCAATGATGATGGTGTGTTGTTGTAATATTTAAAGCTAAATGAAGTTTTTCGCTTAAAGCATAACCATTATGATGGTGAAAAACCGATGTATCTTGTCCTTTGAATCCCACAATAACACAACTTATCCGTTGAATATGTTTTTCACTTACTTATATTCTTAAACTAGGATTGTATTGAATACGTTCCTTTATTTCATATGTTACAAAGCATAAAACTTTTAACAAAAACAGAAGTGATTCGATTCGTTTCTGCGTTATCACGTAACAGTTAGTCATACGATGTATTATGATTACGTAAAATACAGTATTAGGTGTATTTCTTAAATATAACCAGGTCTTGCAGAAAGTCAAAATCTGCACAAGTTCTTTAACGATTTTGCTTTTTGAAATTTCTTCATCAAGTTTTACTACGGATCCGAGTCTGACATATCTTGAAAATTCTGTATCAAGATCTTGAAAAGATTTGGGAACTTTTCTGAACTCATTAATGTAATTATTAATTAGGAAAATTATTTCCATATTTGGACAGGTAGGTAAGAGAACGGTAACTACAAGAATTTTACACATATTGATATTCTTTGCGGTACTACATTAAAGAGCCCTGACCTTGAATTTTATTGGTCTACTAGATTCGCAAATGAATAAATTATACTTGTTGTTGTCTCTATCACCATTTTTGTTTTGCAGTGCCCATAGTTATATATAGTTCAGTCATATCGAAACTATTCGAGACTAAAGTTTTCCGCTCAAACCACCTATGATTTTAGCTATCGTCGATATAACGTGTGCTTTCAAATTTCATTAATCTCTTGTGTGTAGGAAGAATCTCATCTGAGTTTTCTTGGTCAATCCGTCTTATATTCGATAGTCTACCTGTTACTCTTTGAGAAGGATGTAATAGACAATTTATGGTCCGTATGATTTAGAGATTTAGCTAAAGTGGTTTATCTATACTTCCTACCTATACCTGCGCAACTTTATAGAAAGAATTTCTGATAGTGTCTAAATCACCATTCGATACATGGGATCAGAATTTGGGTTTTTGCTGCGTGTTCATCCAAAAGAAAATAATTAAGAAAAACAAAAGATATTCTTGCTGCGAAGCGTTCTTCAGGCGTTTATGTAAGGAAATTGACTGAAATAACACCAAGATCAGAGAACACAATTTTAAGCTATAAAATATTACATATCTATAGTTCTTCTTATTTTGTTCTGTTTCTTTCCTTCACTCTAACATATATATATTGCTCAATCTCAATTTATTCTCATATTATATAAAGAAGTGACTTTGAAACTGCCAGAGTCAGCTATAGTATTCGGCTATACTTCGTTGAACAAAGCAAAACTGTAACTTTTGATGGTGTCAATATTAACCTGATTTCTTTCTCAGATGTAATGCATATATTTTGAAAACAATATAAAATACACGAGCATAACATCGATATTAGCTGTTAACACTTCAAATGATTTGTTGTCGTACGAGTAAAACTCATAAATTGTTGGTTCTTGAGGTTCTAGATGCTATTCACTACTTTCAGATAATCTAGTTTATTTGATAAATGTTTAGTATCGGTCTATATACATATAACATAGAATCAGACAATGGAGAATGTAAGATAAGATTACTCTATCGCTTTTCCTATATTTATAATTTTATTTATTTTGGTAGAAACACAAATATCTTTAGGATAGTTGCTACATTCGACTATCTCAGATTGATTTAGCTAAACTTGACATAGATCTATCACGTGTATCCGATAATGTCTTGAAAAAATATTCAACAAAGTATATGGCTGGCACAGGTAGTTTAAAAATAATAAACAAAAACTTATGACATAAACTACATGAACCTTTTACATACATTGATACGTTGATCAGGGTGAACGAAAATTTTAATCGAATTAACGACACGTCGAGGTTGACTGATCGAGTATTGAAAGTCTGCATCAGATTCATTGATATTCGAATCAAGCTAACTGACAATGAAATTCTCGAGAATGGGTTGCATAGGACGCTGTAACAACATGCTCTTATTGTTTGCTGCCTTTCGTTGAGCACTGGTTTACCTTGCTGGTATAAAGTTACCCGTGAAGGGGTCAGTATGGAAGCTATTTGCAGCATCAAAATATCGAAAGCATGTTTGAACAACCCAATCAGTATTGTCTCACTATATACTGTCGGTGTTTATCTAGTCTTTGTCTCCTGTCAGATATATTTTGATTTGCACGTTTCATACGCGTATATATTTTTCGATGAGACCGAATCTTTTTCAGTTGTGGTGCGTTCAATGAAGATCTTCCCCGTCTCTTTCTGTGTGATGTTAACTTCGGTTTAGAATAACTAGTGAAATCCGATATCTTAGTGAGAATATTCAGCAATCATTTACTCCGATATTGGGCCGGGGAATCTGTTCTAGAGTTTAGCTGTGGTACTACCGGCCATATCTTAGAACGATTAGGTGTAGAATTCATATGCAAAGAGATAAAAACAATTTAGAATGATCAAAATTAATAAAATAAAGAATCCAGTAACTGTTTTTATGAAAAATGTAAAAACGAAAATAAGTACGGCGTTAGCAACAATGTAAAAAAGAATAATTGTGAATCCATAAATCGAAAAACCAAGCGTTAATTTCATTAACTTCGTCATAATAAGAGATTTCGCGACCCAAAATTATCTTAAAATCAAGATTTTTGGGTCTAAAACTGTAACTCGATCTTCTTTGAAAATACTGAGAGAATGCCAAAAAAATAATTTTCTATCGATAAATAGTAGCACACAAGCGAGACATAAAAAGTCTATGTTGCTAAGGCTGGCGTATACAAAAAATCTTTATAATATTATTCACTTTTAATGATATTATTTGTATTTCTAAAAATTTAACCTAATTCTTTATTATTTATCATTAGTAACAAAAACAAAAAGACTGAGCTAACTGCAAAAAAGATAACAAGGTTACTTTTCATAATAAAAGTTAAAGTAAATCATTCTAAGAAACCTTGGCAGTGTAACACGTAACGGTCATTCGAACCAAGAAATTTTCGTGACCAACGCAAGTATAGGGATAGAGCTAGCCCAGCTGAGTAAGAAAATGGGTGTCATTTCAATGATTTATACACGATCATCGCCATGATGAACATCGACGAGTCGATAGATTGGATTGATCACAAGATGATCAGCACATTTTGTTCTCTAGTATAAAGTTTTCAAGTTCAGCTATTGAGACTTTCCGCCAGACAGTTGATTTCGACATACGCGTTTCTCTCGACTAGTTTTGATTGAAAAAGAGCTCCCTCTCTCCCTCCTCGAACTCTCGTACAATCTGCATCAAGTGTCGCTCGAGATCGATACCGATCCTCGTCTAGTCACAACGAAACTAGCCACCATCCCCGCGCTCAGCTCCAGGAAATACTTAAAACGGATCCGTAGACAGCTATGGCCTTACTGAAATTGTTCATCGCAAAGAAAGCTGCACTTAAATCATACAAATAGAGGATTGGCGAAACACTTAATTTATTTAAGAGCAAATAATTTAACAACGAAGATTAGTAATACAGCAGCGTTATTTATCAATGTTTCAAGAATACAATTCTCGTTATCAAGAGAAAGCTCATAACAACAAGAGATGTTTGTTTATCGTACAATAAAATTGAAAGTAGACTTTTGTGCAACATGCGTCAACGTTGGACCAGAGAAAAAAATATAAATAACATAGTTGTATTGAATCGAAAAATAGAGATAAAATATATATGTGCATATTGGAACTACAAAAGAAAAGAGGACCGTATATGTTGTGGAAAAGATGAACTAAATAACCTTAGAAATAAGTAAGAAGAAGAGAATATAAAGCTGATGTAAAATATGCGTTTTTCTATTTAGTAGAACTGCGTATATTCATATTTTTTTCTCTGGTATATGTTGACGCATATTGCATAAAAGTTGTATTTTCAAGTTTATTGTACGCTAAACATCTCTCTTGTTATTATGTGTCTTCTCTTGATAATGAAAATTGCATTCTCGAAACGTCGATAAATAAAATTTTGAAAAAAATTAAAAATTAAAATAATGATTCACTACTAATTGATATACTGCTGTATTACTAATCTTCGTTCTTAGAGCATTGATGATTCTGAAGCGAGCATTCGATGAGGATTTTTCGAATGTTGTCATGTGTTTGAATAACATGCGCTGTGCCCATGAAAGAGAGAGAGAGAGAGAGAGAAAATGCTCGAATGCACTCCGGAGTTATCAGAAGGCAATGATGATATAGAATACCTATCTTCCTCCTACAATCGAGTGATCGATGCTTGGTGTTTTAAATACCCATGTCAAATGATTTGATATTACTAATTGATATATTAATGCTAGGTGAGATTTGACCGACAATTTATCCTGCAACCACCCACTATATCGCGCCTCAACGGAACATGATAAAAAGTTTTTTTTCGATTGTCAGTGTAGTCTAGCCACACGATGATACTGTCAAAATGCCAGAGACTAAAATTGCACTGTAAGAAAGAAAACTAGAAAATACTAGGTAACCGTTTTCTTTTGAGTTCTTGTAACTTTAATGTAACACGCGTGAACAAAGCCAAAAATTTTTAGTAGAAAGATTTTACAACATGAAGAATTTAAGGATGTGCATAGACAGCGTGCAAATAGGGGGAAAGGATTTCTGGAAATCCAAGGTTTTCAGAAAACTAGCGATACTGGAAGTATCGCCCCCAAGCGTTTGCTTTTCGTGCTGGTCAAACTTTTGAAAATAAACGATACTACTTTTATCAGAATCACTCATACTGTACAGAACGGAAAAACTAAAAAACTTAAATTTTAAACGTTAAAAAGTACTGTTATTTAAAGCTAATGTGTTATTCGGAGTCTACGAAAAACAAACTGCGTTTGAATGATTTGTAATTCAGTGTGTTTCGAAAAAAACGTTTTCGTCCAACATTTTGACAAAACACCAAAAGTTTCTCAACAAGTCCAATCCGAATATCATAGTCTCGCGGCTCGAATCGTTGCGGATAAAAACTGGGTAGCTTTCATATGAATACCGGTATTTTACGTTTTTCGGCCACAGACTTTCAGTCAGAGGAATAACAATGCTACATTCGGTTTGATATTCTGATTAATTCCCGATTTCGTTGCCTTGGTTTCAAATCATGCCGTTATCAATGATGATCTACATAGTTATGATGAAGTAAACGTCTTTAATTTCTCATTTTCTATGGTAAGCATGAATCAAGAGCAATTGTCGATCATTCATCACTTATGTTTTATTGTATTTTTCTTCTTGAAAGTGTGCATTTAGTAATTATACCTTAATCCTTAATCCTTTCTCTCTGCTCTCAATAAGGCTTGTATCTATAGTTTTTCGTTATTTTGACATTTTAAAAATTTATTTTCTTTGTTAATTTTACCGTTCTTCTCCCCCATTCTCGCTGTGTGGTATTTGATAAGCTGAATTTAATCGCTTTTTCAAATCGTCTTTGACTAAGTTATTTCTGTACTCGAATACAATTTTACCTGAGAGGATGTATTGAGTAATCATTCTGACAGAAAAAGAGAGAGGGAGAGAAAGACCATAAGATATATTTACACATATTAGTGTTTGATAATTAAATTAAAAAGTCATCAAGTGGGATGTCCTATTTTTATTTTTAAGATAGTTATTGTATATATTTAATAGCCATAATATCAAAGTATTACTGTTGTATTTAATTTTCATCAAAAAAGTAATATTTATTTCCAAGTGTTCTCTATATTGAAATCTCGCAAATTTCTGATATGCGACAACTCTTTTTAATCTGTAAGTTAAGAAAAGTCTACATCTTAGCTCAGCAATTACACCGTTTTGGAGACGAAAATGTCGTACTATTCTGAGAGTCATCCGAAATAGTATGACAGAAGGTACAGATTTTTTCTCAATAAATAGTTAGAGATAGGTTACACTATAAATACTTGAAAAGGTCTCGAATTGAACTATTTCTCTTCACTCAGCTTAGGGTCTACAAAGCATACTGTCTATTTGTCCAGCGCATGACGGCGGAAACCAAAATACATTCTACAGTGACCATACTATTAATCATTATCCCCAATACCCCACCTCGCAAAAATTCTCACACGCTCTTAAATACCCCGAATACTCACAAATAGGCAGTGGACAGATAAATGAGGGAGTGGGCACACCATAAGGTATCTGACGCTGCCAGCAAATGTGAAGCTTGTAAGCATTTGTAACCACGACAGGTCGTCAGAATCAACATGATTTTCATTTAAACTATCTTAAAAAATTCTTTTTGTGCTTTAGTTAAAGAGCTTCGTCAGCATTCATTGCTGTCCCTTGTAGTTTAACTGGTTACATCTCCCTTAGAAGTATTTGGTTCCATAATCTCTGACATGAAATTATTTGAGTCAAATTAATTCATTTGAGTTAGTGAGTGGATAAATTAATTAAATCAAGGGACCGAGTGATTGGCAAAACCATCGAACGTGCTTCTTGTATTTTCAGCTATTTTCGAAGTATTGCTATACTTACCACCTGCATTAAACCAAAGAGAGATTACCAACGTTCAATTTGATTGTAAAGGACGAATTGATGGACATTGGAGAGATACAAGATATTGTGATGTATTTCATGCCTGTGTTGCTGGTGCACAACGACGATCGTACGGCTGTCCTCAAGTAGGTGAACGATTCTATTTCGATGATCAAACTCAAAGGTAAGTTAGTTTGAAATGGCATAATCGTGTGCTCTTTACATGATGCTCTTTTTTAGATGTGAATTTGCCAGTCAAAATCCAAATGGATGTTCAGCTAATTCGTATTATAGTCAAATTGAAGAACCTACTCCAGTTTCCGGTAGTTTACTGAGTACAAGTGCACCAACTGAACCGTGGAAAATCTTTATTCAATCAAGAGAACAATTTACTTGTGCTGGTAAGTATAGATTATATTACAAACGTTATTTGTGTTAGTAAACCCTTTTTCCGTTTATAGGCAAGCAAGACGGATTTTTTGCCAGCCGATGGTGTAATGTTTTCTATCGATGTTTCACGGGTGTCTCAAATGCATTTCTGTGTCCAAGAATGGTAAATGGTCCACGATTGTGGTGGGTACAACACGGCAGTCCACAAGGGATATCACAAGAATCCGCGGCAGCGTGTACATGGCCATGTGAAACAGGAAGGCGTTGCACAAGTCCCGGTGGAGTTATTGTTGATTCGGGCAGTTCGGCGATTACTGAAAGTCAACAAGAAGCAGAAGCCGTCTTCCAGTCAACGTCATTTGTGTGTACAGCACCAGGCGGTTCCGGTTCATCCGGTAGTGGATCCGGTACACAATCCTCATTCTCCAGTGGTGGATCAGGCTCAGGAACTAGTGGCGGCAGTTCCGGTTCGGGATCAGTAGGTACAGGAACAGGCAGTTTCAATCCGAGTCCATCCGGTGGCGGTAATTTTAATACGGGGGGAGGTTCCTCTGGAGCAGCAAGTGGCAGTTTTAATCCCGGTTCATCAGACACTGGATCTGGCAACTTTGGCACAGCCGGCTCCGGAACGGGAGTAGTGGGAGGAGGGAGCGTCTCTGGATCGTTTGGAACAGGCTCTCAATCAGGAAGTTCACAATTTACAGGGGGTAAAGTTTAAAAAGCTTTTTTGAATAGACTATAAAATATAGACTTTTGTGCATATTATTCAATTAACTGAACACAATCGTTACGTAACCCAAGTTTAAATGAGGCTAAAGGCCACCATCAGCCCGATGTCTAACGTCCTAAAAGGGTACTGGAACTTCGTTGAAAAGAAACATGGTTTGACTCAGTTTGTTGTTTAAATTGCGATACAAGTATTTGTTTTTGTTGAAACGAGGCGTTAACCAGGTGAAAAAATCAAACACTCCTATTTAACCCAATTTTTGCGCTTACTTTCCAAACCTGGACGCGAAATTTCACGATTCTTATGACACAAGAGGACTAAAAGTAATTCTATCTTGCTCAGAACCAGTTGCGTTATAAACTGGGATGACAATGATGACAGCACTTTTAAATACTTACGCTTTGTTCAAGATTCTTGGCGAAATTTTTGTTTTTCCAGAAAATCAAAAATTTTGAAATTTCCGCCTTTTAATCACCCTATTCCACCGCTAAACATTTTGAAACAGCTGAGCCTATTCATTTTTTTTCTGCTCATTTGAATGAAATGTTGCCCGCAACGGAAATATCAGAGCAGAAAGACAATTGAATAATGACGATAAGACAAGGAATAATGACGTTCTTTCAAGTTTCTCGACGTGATTGGGAAAAAATCGCTCTAATTCAGCCACTTTAAATCCAAGGTGCTGGTATGTCCATTAAAAATCGAACAAGAGCATAAAAATATATAGGTGATTTTTTTCATGTCATCCGCGCGGCCAGCTGACTCTGCTAATGCAAAAAAAATCCGTGACGTTTTTTTTTCATTTTGCTGTGTCGATATATATCAAACCGAACCACGGAGAGAGTCACGAGACATCTTAACGTGGAGACAAACGTTTTGTGAACATTTTAAGATATATCTGCGCTCTAGAAAATGTCTCTTTCCGAAGATTTTAATAAAACATTGAGTACTACTTTTCGCTTCTGAAGAATGAGAATTTTTGAAAAGTAGTACTCAATGTTTAATTAAAATCTTCGGAAAGAAACATTTTCTTGAGCGCAGATATATCTTAAAATGTTCACACGACGTTTGTCTTCAAGTTAAGACGTCTCGTGACTCTCTCCGTGGTTCGATTCGGTATATATCGACACAGCAAAATGAAGAAAAACTATCACAGAATTCTCTTGCGTTAGCAGACTTAGCTGACCGCGTCCCCATGTTATTCTCACTGTACTTGCGAAGCATCTTAAATCGGAATAGGAGAATATACGTTGCCGAAACGTCATAAAAGGAAATAGAAGAATAGGAAGAGTAAGTGAAATTCTATCAATGCTCAATGAAATTTCTGAAGCGGCATGAATGACTTTACCTCGAAGCATGCGAAAAATAAACAGAATGATTAGTTGTACTCTTTTCTATTTAGCCGGATTCACTGTTGATTCCGATGTATCGTGTGTGGGTCAAGCAAATGAGGCATTTTTAGCGAGTCGATACTGCAATGTATTTCATCGTTGCATCGGTGGAAAAAGATTTGATTTCCGATGTGCACGAGCAACAGTCACACAAAGTCCGTCATATGATCTTTGGTGGAATCAACAAACGCAGCTGTGTGAGTGGCCCTGTCTTATTCAGCAGTGTAATGGTCAGATTTATGGTTCATCTCAATCTGCACAACAAATACGATCCGAAGATTCGATATTGAATCAAAACGAATGCCGTGGTACCTAACCTAAAAGCGCTCGGCGTAGTTTACAAGTGTCATTGCGTTTTTATACATGCACGATGGATACTTTCTTCAACTTTTAACTTTTTTTTCTGATCTGTAAATCGTTTTTTAGTAAATTCACAACAAGTAATGTTCATCTGCCATTCACGTGGTTTCTTAACCAAGAATGTTAAATAGATTCTCGGTAGGCTATATGAATCAAGCAACGCAAGCATCATCTGATCTACTAAAATAGTTCCTCTTACAATGGAACGGTTTGTACTATCAAGCCGCTTTCAAGTTTGGAGCATGTGTATTAGATAGACCCCGGTGAGGTATAAAAAAACCCAAAAGGATATGTGCTGATGGGTCTTCCCTCCAGAGTTACAGTCATTATACTGGAATTTTAGCCTATTGCATGATATCTACCAAAAACACTAATCACGATATTTCGACCTGAAATTTTACCCGCAAGTAGGCCTACTTGTAACTAGAATGTTCGCCAAATTTCAGTTCAAAAGAATGTTCCCTTCATAAGATATTGAGTTTCCCAAAAATCTGACATTCTTCAATCTTTTCGTAGAACATGAGTGATTTTGGAAATTCAATATCTCAAGAAGGGAACATTCTTTTGAACTGAAATTTGGCGAACATTCTAGTTACAAGTAGGCCTACTTGCGGGTAAAATTTCAGGTCGAAATATCGTGATTAGTGTTTTTGGTAGATACCATGCAATAGGCTAAAATTCCAGTATAATGACTGTAACTCTGGAGGGAAGACCCATCAGCACATATCCTTTTGGGTTTTTTTATACCTCACCGGGGTCTATCTAATAGAGAGCTCGGCTTGGTCTTAAGCTCACGAATGCCCATGTGGCTAGGGGCTAATAAAGCCAGTCTTTTGATCTTTCACTTTTCAAATTAATTGACAGCGTCAAAACTCCAAAACTCGAACAGTCTCAT
>CAJNOQ010002741.1:0-22861 GCA_905250885.1 Didymodactylos carnosus | reverse complement strand
AAACTAAAAGTAGCACAAAACTTCTAGGTTTCACAAATTAGTTATCTGTAAAAAACCTAGAGCCAAACGTATGTGGGAAAGTTGAGAGAGGGCGCTGTATAAAAATTGACAGTAAAACGATGAGTCACCGGGTCAACAACACTAACTATATAAAGAATATTTTAACTTACTTTGTCAACAAGTTAACATGAGAAATACCGAAAATCGTTCTACATCAATGGCTATTGGTTGTTTACTTGTCAAACTTCGTTTAGGGCTAAGTAATTCTGTATTATCCTCTCTCTTCAAATTCCAAGATAAAAGAACAGTCAGCCATGTATTAGAAAGTGCCAGAATTGCACTCATGCACGGATTTGTTCCTTTTCATTTAGGCTTTGGACCTGATCATTTGAGTAGACAAGCCCTTATTCGAAATCATACTCGTCCTTTGGCCAAAGAATTACTTGCTGATGGAAAAGATGTTGCGATTATTATCATGGATGGAACTTATATTTATGTACAGAAGAGTGCCAACAATATTCTACAAACAAAATTATTCTCTCTCCGCAGAAATACGCCATTGATAAAGCCTATGGTTATTTGTTCAACAACAGGTTACGTTTTATCGGTCATGGGACCTTACATGAGTGACTGGTAGAACAACGATACCAGTATTGCGAATCATGCCCTTCGAACCAACAAAGAGGGAACTATTGATTGGCTTCAACCTGGTGATGTTATTGTTGTTGATAGGGGATTTAGAGATATTCTTCCTTTAATTCATGATCTGGGTTAACTATCTTACATGTCTGCCTTTCTTCCTAAAGATAAGATTTATGGAAGTGAACAAGCAAATGACAATCGAATGATTACTGTTATTAGGTGGATTGTGGAAGCAGCAAATCGACGTCTCAAACAATTCAAATATCTGGATGTGATTGTTCCAAATTCTACTCTTCCTTACATATTTGATTACATTTCTATTGTTGCAGCTCTGATCAATGCATTTCAGCCTCCTTGCATTCAGGATACAGCAAATGATCAATATACTGCAGGAGAAATGCTTCAAAGAAGAAATAAAAAGAATGTTTTGGAGGAGAAATTGAATGATAAAGAATTTCTTAAAGTGAAAAAGTGGGAGAAGATGGAAGATGCTACAGCTGCTCCAAAATTTCCACCTATGAGGTTAGCTGTATTAAATGACATTACTCTTGGAGTCTTCTCTGTCAAACAAGCCATTTCTTATGTTAACGAGCATATAGATGAAAATGGAACTATGAAATTCTTGTCTCTACTCAAGATAAAGACATTCTTATGGCAACAATCTAAGGTAAACATTCAAATATTTGCAGCATATTATGGTATCTTGGTTATGCGCGGTACGATATCGCAAAAGTCACTCAGCGATCGAAAAATTATCTACAAGCATTTATCGACGCTCAAACTGCTCCCTCTTCAGATGAAGATAGTGATGAAGATAATCTTACCCTGTATTCTTTGGCCTAACTCTTTTTTCTATGAAGTGTGCTGTGTGTTTTTAGTAAAACTTCCTCGATCATGAGCGAGCTCTCAGATGCTGAGGAGGAGACAATGGTGATTTTTTCGAAGAAAACAACGGCCAACAGCCCATTCTGCTCCGCTTTAACTCTAAGTTGATCAAATACTAGTAGAGAAAGCAAGTATCAGTATCACAGCACTTTACAACATAGATTTAGCAAAAATTTGTATGTGAAAATATGAAATCAGACGTATTTTGAGTTTTTGACCCCCTTGTACACCCCCTTTTCAATATACGAGGCTGCCATTGGATGGAGCATGCATAGTTGCATCTACTGACGAAGCTTCGAGTTGCGCGAGCTATGTTAAAGGCGTCAAAACAACAAGATACTAGTGTTCAGCCGTATTTCAGATTTTTTTCTACATAAACAGCTTCAGAAGTATTCTTAAACTACATCAGTCGATCCAGCTTGAGATTCTGTGTGGATCGGTGTGCTTTCATAAATATTTCCGTGCTCCTACAAGAAAAAAACGAATTTATACTCGATTTTGAAGGATTTTGAATAAAGTCAATAATTTTGAGTCTTTGATCTTCGTATTCGCGATCAGCACGGTTGATTACATATTCCTATGTGGAATTCAAGTTGATCAAAAAGAATCCTCAAAAAACCGATGGAAAGATTTCGAGTAACTAAGTATCAGGAAATGTTCCTAGGCATGACCTGACATGATTCCGATAGAAAAATCTCAAACATATTAGGGCACGGAAACTACCCTTATCCGCCCTCTTCCTTTACCATTTCGGCATTTTTTATTTACATTATTATATTCGTTTTAATGATGTTATTCTACTTTCATATCATTGAGAAGATACGTATCGATTTGACAAGACATCTGCTCTATGCACGTACAAACTTTGCCATTGCGAATTTTTCAAAGGTCCCTAAGAAACCTGTGTTAGAAAATCCTTCTGGAAACGTTTCTTCAAGGAAACATGCCTCAAAGTCTTCCCTTCCAAATGGCGAAACCATAGTCCTCTAGCTGCCGAAAAATGGCGAAGCGCATTCTTTTTTTAAACGAACAATTTACTTCATTTTGCGTCACCCATTAACCAGGCTTAGTCTAAGAAAAAACAGTCATCATGCACGGAATAGTGTGAATGGAATCGCGTGATCTTCTGTTTATATTCTTTTCTATTATTGAGTAATACTTTATTTATGATTTTAATTTAAAAACAACTTATTATTGAAACGAAACTTTTTTATAGCGACTAAAGTGGATAGTCAGCCGGTCAGTTATCATTGGTTATGTTTGGCTCGTATTTTGGTGTGTTCCATGAGTTCAACTTCTGAAGCCAAAAAAGAAAGATCGAGAATATTGACGTATATTGGAATGCGGTGGACGGGCAACTTGCAGTCTACTCACTGAAGTTTATGAAATAAAGTAAAGAATTTTATTAGCGTGAAGAATAGTGCACTGTGACCGAATTTCCTGGTTTGTTGCTGAGAACCTGGTCTTTATTTCAGGCAAAGTATCTAAGTATTTGTACGATGTTTTCTGTTGTCACAGAGTGTCTTAGTGACACTCTGTGACAACGGACGGTCAGGAAATCATGAATTCGTTTCACTTGTGAAATGAATCTAGATCATATATCAGTATTTTCATCTAACTCCATTTTCATACTCTTAATTAAACTAGAAATATTTGTACTTTGTAAAAATAAATAGGTAAAGAAACCTTTAAAAAAACTCCGATTTATTCATTTCCATATCTGAATATGTTTTCCGAATGAATATGATGGTCTCATCTTAGAATCAAATTGAACATATATGCAATCGTAATAGACATCAAGATGTTTGTGAATGGCTTCGACACTATTATAGTTCACATCATAAAACACCAACTCAACAAAAATCCAATGTTTGATCGATGTGACTAGTTCAATAATGTCGTTCATTGTAAATAACGTTGTGCCATAACTCCGAACGTCACTAGTTAAACTACGAATATTTGGAAAATACTTATCAAGATAATGTATATAGTTGATATCAAAATCTATTAGATTCAATTCATGAATATTTTTAAATTGCTCATAAAATCTTGCATCATCAAAATTGTTTGTTATTAATAAAAGTGATCTGTAATTTATGTATATTTAACATATATGTGTCATAATCCGTTTACGTTGCATCACAGTTTTACTTTGCTCATACAAGTCTATAAGTAAACTTGCATATCTTTATACTTTATAGAGAGCCTTTTTTTCTATGATTGTGCTAATCTCTTGTATTTAACAAAACGAAAACAATGCTTTTTACATAATGTTCATTATATACAAAACGAAGAAAGGATTCGTAGTTTTCATCCCGTACGTCAATGAAAAAAAAGATTAATAAGACGGTTTGTTAAAGGTTATGCCATACATTCCTGGTAATCTAGAAGTAAATATTTCACCTTCCATCGAAATTCAAACTCGTATCATTACAAGAGGCGCGCACTCTGATTGCAGAGCTAAAAAACCCACAAAACCGAATTTTTACCTAAGGAAATTCTGTTTTTGACCAGACAACGTTGTGAAAAAAATGTCAGAAAAACGTTTTTCAAATGACTATCACAGTACTTTTTAGCACGTGCTTTCTGCTCATTGTTACCTCACTTGGCTGTCTACATGGAGAACAGCAGTTGGCTGAAGGAATACCGTCTATGTTTGCACATGGTTACCAGAGGTGGGCGATGGACGCAGATGCTCGCGAACTTCTGATTCTTGACGGAGCGGATCCCATGATTGAGATTTTTTGAAAGCCTGACGGCACACGGGATCGATGAGGAGTGTCAGAGAAAAATTTCAGCAAGAGTTGACAGTGGACGAGGCGCGGCGACAGAGCAGAAAGCTTACTCGCGAAGTACATTTATCGAAACTTGGCTAGTACGGAGCGATGACAAGGCAGGAAGTTGGCGAGGCGATCCGCGCGATGGAGCTAAAGACAGTTCATCGCCCACCTCTGATAGCTACATTATTCTGTTGTGAAGAACGAATATGACCTCAAAATGTGCACATTGTTTCGCATGGATAGAAGTTCTTGAGAATAATTCCAAGTATTTGTAAGGAAACATCATACGGTTAATGTTTATTGGACGGAAATTCTATTTTTGACTTGCAGGTTTTCTATCTTTCTATCTTGCTGGTCAATGTGGTAGTGTCTGTTTTCTGTGTGATTTCGACCATGATATCGCTGAACTGGAATAGTCTAATCGAATTCCGAAATGTTTCACTAGGCTCAATAAATAAATACCAAAGCCTAACTTTCTAACACATAGTAATTTTCTTAGAAATAAAAAGAGATTACAGACGATAAGAAATGCTTTACGAACCGGCTTAGGAACCGCATTGTACGAGGCTATAACGAGAAAAAAACAAGAAGGATAATTAAAAAGTTTTTTTGATGAGGAAACAGACGCTATCCCAATTACCAACAAGATAGAAAACTTACAAATCCACCTTTTTCACAATATTTTTTCGCCCAAAATAGCATTTCCGTAGGTGAAAATTCGTTTTTTGGGGTTTTTACAGTTCTACAGTCTTGTCCTGGAACCTACAGCCAAAACCTTTTCTAAATGCACAGAGCTGCCGAGAAATATCTACAGTATTGATTATATCCTCTTCCTAATGCAAAACACCGCGTGTCTCTAGCCATCACCGTTCCGTAGTCATTCAAGTTTCTTTTACTCGCCTTCTGTTTTGAAATCGATAGTAGTGCAAAAGTAGATATATTGTGCCTCACTTTTTCATTCATTAACTTGATACATTTGCCTGACTGGTTTGCAAACATCGCCAGTATTCATTTTCTTCACTTAAATCATTTAAAGAAATAACTGCATTACAGGAGGAAGTGATCATTATCGAGTGAGAAGCCCAATAATCAAGTGTTGATCTGTTACATGGGCTTAAGATATGATTCTGCTGTTGTATTATTCGATTGGCGGCAGATTTGTGATGGAATTGTTAACTGTTATTGTCTGTCTTATCTTTCTTCTGAATCAAAAACCTTACTATTAGAAATTTGGCTAACGTTTAAAGAAATTCAAATCATTAACGAAGCTGTCATTGACTACATAACTCATAGGGATCGATTTTCTGTGGTTGACTGATAAATATACTTTCTTTGTCTTTTGCACTGCGGACGGCAACACAACATATTTTCCTCTCCCCTTCTATTTCTTAACAATCAGCTTTCATATGATCGTCCAACTAAAATACACTTGTCTACACCAGAGACGGACGAGTACACACTTTTTCGAGTACGAGTATGGCTTCAAGTATTTCGTGGCAAGTATGAGTACAAGTATACGAAAATTTTAATCGAGTATGTATTCGAATACATGTTTTTATAAAGAGAAAAAAATGTATAAAGTATATATGAAATTCATGTTAATTTTGTTTTTTCTCTGGTAAGGACAAATAGTTCGTTTACTCCGACAGTCTCATTACTTTCATATTGACTACATCATGCATTTTTCTTATAGGATTACACTACAATTCTATATTTGAACCTACTGTTTTTCTCGGCAATCCACAGTAGATTATAAAGGCTTTCGGTCGAGTACTCGAGTACTTTTTCGATTATTCCTTCAAAAAAGGCGCGAATACAAGTATCCAAAAAGTTGTACTCGAGTACAAGTATTTACTCGCCTTCGCCCATCTCTGGTCTACACCGTACTTTTACTTTGTTATTATATTCAAGAAGAATCTTAAAAGAAATGTAAATATGCTAGTTTTTCTGTTAGATCATTCAAGTGCCTTTGTGTTATAGACTCGGTTTGCTAGCTTAGTCTGATTTATTATAGTTCAAACATTTTTTTGATAATCAGATGAAAATTAATAGAAAGAGGAGGCGCGGAGAGCTCTTCCTGGAGACACTGTTCCTAGGTGAACTTTTCGAGGAAAATCTTTTTTCAAACACTGTGCTTTTTGCAAAAAGTCATCGAATTCGAATTTAGACCGTATTCATCGGATCTGAGACATCGATGGGTTCAAAACTGTGTTTCGAAAGTTAAAAAAATTTCTAAAAAGTTGATATCGTTAAAATCCTGGTCATAACCATGAACCACATAACTGTCAACTCGGGTTGAGCGATATAAATGTGATTGAAGGAGTTACAACTCTAAATGGATAGAATGATAACTACTCCAACTGAAGGTAAAACTACATGAGCTAGAGTAATCAATACCAACCCAAATAAAATTACGAAAGCTCATTTCAGTTTCTGTTGTGGCACAGCTATAACTAAAATAGAAATAATTATGCCTCTATCAACTAGGAATTCTAACACTTTCAATCGCAGTTATATCGGTCAAGACTATCAAAAAGTAGCGTTTGTTGAACTCTTACACGTGATGCTAACTGTTCGTCTTTTCGTCCATTTATTTGTATAACTAACAGAAGTTTAATAGCAGTTCTAAATTTCACATTTTAGGAGCGAGATTCCGAATTTAGTATGAGTAAAAGCTTTCGTTTTTCTTTTGTTTTGATTTTTCGCAAGTTTTATTTTGCATCATCAGGAAATCACTTTACAATGTTCTAATTTATAACGAACAGTATTTTACTATAGATATATGCTAGTACTTCTTCCACTTCTCTTATCTAAATTGTTTGTCATAAATTAGAACATTGTAAAGTGACCCATGTAGTCAAAATCGGTCATAAATCGACGATCTGTTAGCTATTACTTAGCCGATTTATCGTGCGTTTAATAGTCAATAAATCGGTGATTTTTTAGCGATTAATAGCAATTAATAGGCGAGTTTTTAGTTTAACAGTCAACTGGGCTCCTCGGTTCAAAGCTGACTCAAATCGAAACAATGAGTCAGCTCCGACGAAACTACAGAGAACATCCTTGGCAACTCCGTTTTAAGCTAAACTAAAAAGATAATCTGAAAAGAACATTTCTCGTTGAAATCATGTTTCTTATATACTTACTCTACTGCAGAATAAAACGGTGACTAACAAAAAGTCATTTAATGACGTAAAATCAACAATTAATCGACTATTATTAAAAAAACAGAAAACTCACGAGGATCTTCAAGAATGGCGATATATCGGTGATTTTTAACAACTGGCGATTTTTCATGCAAATCGATTAGTCGCCAGTTGTTAAAAAGCGCCGATATATCGCAATTTATAGACGATTATAGTCAGAATTGCGAATAACTGGCGATTTTATTGCTAATCGCAAGTGATCATCCAGAATGGAGCGATTTTAACAACATGATTATTTCTTGATGATGCAAAATAAAATTTGCGAAACGTCGAAACAAAAGAAAACTGAAAGCTTTTATTCATATACTTCAAATTTAATTATATTTGAAATTATACTCCTAAAATGTGAAATTTAGAGCTGCTGTTAAACTTCTTTTTTTATTCGAAAAATTGTACGCATCAAAAGAACAAATTATGTTCCATTTATTTGATTCTATATGCATCCTGAGGCCTGCATATATATTTTTTAATCAAGATGCTAATGGCAGTATCTTGTTGTGAAAGAACAAGTAAAGAAAGAAAACTGTTTCCTTTTGTTCAGTAAAAATGAAACTTATATATCAAATGCATTTAATACTCTGGTAAAAGAGCAAAACGATGGAATCCACCGTTTCATCTTTGACATTTTTCACCGAACAATTTACAATTTATGTGGGTATTACAATATATGTATGTGGTGTAATTGGTAACTGTTTGAATATTTTCATGTTCTCCACCCAGACAAGAATGTTCCGCCCGTCCCCATCTCGACTCTATCTGTTGACGTCGTGCATTGCCAATCTATTCTGTATCGTCATTCCATTGCTACTTCGTATTCTCTCAGGTGGATTTCAGGTGAGCTTGGCCAAAACAACAGTATTCTTTTGCAAGCTTCGCCCGTATCAAACAGAAGTCGGCGAGATGATTTTTCTGTCATGTGCTTGCTTTAGCGCAGTCGATCGATATTTGTTAACATGTCGTTCGGTCCGTCTTCGAGCAATGAGCAAAATGTCAACAGCACGAATTTTAGTTTCTATTACAATCATCGGCTGGTGTCTCCATTTTATACCGTCGTTGTTTCTGTTCAACATTTATCCGGGACCACGATGCATAGTTGATTCGACAATTTATAACAACTATTTAGCATATTTTGTTTTCCCCGCCCTGTCCAATCTTATTCCAATATTGATATTAAGTTGTGCTGGCTTCTTAACATGGAAAAATATGCAGATAGTTCAGCGCCGAGTTGCATCTACAAGCATCATTATTCGACCACCAACAACAACTTACCGGAATCAAAACGAACAGGCCATTACGAGAATGATATTATTACAGATTGTCGTAATTGTTCTATCGTTGACGCCGTATACAGTATATAATTGGTACAGTATTTCCACACAAAATCTAGCGAAGGATTCAGTTCGACAGGCTGAAGAACAGCTGGTTTCAGCGATAACAAATTTGCTTAATTATGTGAGCAATTCAAGTAGCTTTTACATTTATCTTTGGTCGTCAAGATCGTTTCGAAATCAACTGAAAACATGTTTCAAATTCGGGCGACAACGAGTAGCGCCTACGCAATTAACCAATGCAACAAGAATTATGAATAAGAACGTACATGCTATTTGTGAACAAAAGATTATTTAATTTGTATCAGAATCCAAACCAGCTTAATTAATAGAGAGAAGCAATACATGGAAAGAGAATAGAAAATGAATATATCTCGTTTATATGTGGCATAGGATAACCACTATTACGTCTCAGGAAGTTTCGAGCAACGGTCGTGGATGAACTAACGAATACCCCGAAAAGCAGTAGGAGTGAATGCACCTGCTTCTCTTGACATTGTACGAAACCATCGAGAGCAAATCCTGCGTTTGATTTCATACAACCGCTTTTAGGTAAACACCCTTGAGATACTTGAACTATCGGATGACTGTTCTTTTCTTCTCTTGGTTAATAAATGAGTTTTTTGCCCTTTTTAACGTGTCACTTATTGTTCTTTTATTTGGTTCTGTATATACTCTGAGGCTTGGTTATATTTTTTATCAAAATGTTAATGGCAGTATCTTGTTGTGAAAGAACAAGTAAAGAAAGGAAATTGTTTCCGTTTGTTCAATGAAAATGAAACTTATATATCTAAAATGCATTCAATACCTTGATAAAAAGAGGAGAAAGATGAAAGACACCATCTTTCACATTTTTTCCTCCACCAATTATTAATAATTTATGTGGGCAATATAATATATGTATGTGATGTAACTGGTAACTGTTTGAATATTTTCATGTTCTCAACTCACAAAAATACTTCACACCTGTCTGTAACATTGATCTTATTTCTTACGCAGATATCTGAATTGTAATAAACCAGACTAAGCTAGCAGACAGAATCTATGACGCAAAGTCACTTGAATAATCTAACAGAAAAACTAGCATATTTATATTTCTTTTAAGATTCTTCTTGAATACAATAACAAACTAAAAATACAGTGTATTTTAGGTCGATGATCATACAAAAGCTGATTATAAGAAACAGAAGGAGAGGAGAAAATATGTTGTGCTGTCGTCTATAGTGCAAAAGACAAAGAAAGTATATTTATCAGTCAACCACAGAAAATCGATCCCTATGAGTTATGTAGTCAATGACAGCTTCATCAATGATTTGAATTTCTTTAAACGTTAGCCAAGTTTATAATAGTGACGTTTTTGATTCAAAAGAAAGATAAGGTAGACAATAATTGTTAGTAATTATCGAATGAAGAATGGAACGCTGTAGTGGATCACTGGAAGTGAACAAATGTCTAATTTTATCAAACTCAATGCAAATAAAATTATTATCTACCACTAAGTTGTCGGCATAAGGAAATCTCTCACATTGACTACGGTTGTAATACAGATAATTAGATTGATACCACCTATAATCAGGATCAAACATCGTTAAATTATGATAAAAATCGCAATTTATACGTTAACCGCAGAACTTTCACAATAAACGTCTGAATTGTACTTTTAAGCAGCTTGGATATTCGTGTGTTATAGAGAAAACATAACGGACTACCAGTATTAGTATGAAAAGGATACATTTTTATAAAATAGAAGAGTGTGAAGAAATTATAATAACATGAATAATTTTAAACGCATTTTATGAAGTCATGTTTCTTTTTCTTTTCTTTACAAATGATTTTGAAAAACCTTCTGGATATATGTAGAGGCGAACTCTAAGTGACTTCTCCGACGAAATTACTAGAAAGTGCTGAAATTGCTTCTTCATCGATAGCAGTAGGAAAAGACGGTAGAAAAAAATATGTTGCGACTACCCTCAAATCCGTAAAATTCTTTGTGCGGCTTATTTAAGATGCTCTTTCATACCAGTATGCAAAAAACGAAAACTAATTTCGACCTCTGGCTCGCTTCTTCCTAATTAGTAGGTATTCTCGCATGCCCTCTCTTGGCTGTTCTATCTTTCTCCGACAAAGTGTGAATTAACTTACATTACACTTACCTTTTAATATATCTGCTGCAACAATACATTTTATACTTTCAAACGCTTCAATTAAATACGTAAATTCTTTTGCAGATATTTTACATCTCTCAGGTAGTTGTTCAAAGAGATCCCATGTATCACCGATTGTTGGATCATAGCGTATACGACGAGATATATCTTTGCCTAATAAAAATTTTAATTTTCTGCACTCTTCTTCACTCAATTGATCTGAAATATCTATTAATACTTTCCGAAAATGACCTTCTTCGGCCTCCATCGGATTATCATTCTAAAGAAGATAATAAAGTTTATTTGGGTGTGTTTCGAAGTAATGCCATTGGACTAGCATCAGACTCAATACGATAGTTCATCGACTAACTTGAGCGGTAACTCATCTGAAGGAACCTCAATTCTCACCAAGAATACGTTCTTGAAAGCTTTTCAGACACCGTCATCCAGCAAGAATAACAAAAATTGTCAAAATTGTTTTTAAAAGAAGAACCAGAAAATGCATCTTCGATAAGAGTTGTGCGTGGTTGATATTGTTTCGATTCTAGCTTCGTCAGCTGATGTCGGAAAATGTCGATGAGGCCTCATTTTGTAAAATATTCAATTATCTATCGACTAGACTATTATCGCGCACAAAATACAGTAGCGGTGGCCATTATATGAATAGCTTTTTACCGAAAGGACCAGAGACCCGTCATTTTCGCTGTTGTGTATGCAAGATCTGACACTACCAGTTTATGAAAAAGTTCAGCCGGACATCACCTGCAGATGTTAAACCACATTAAGCTTTGAAACAGTATATTCCCAGAGAGCCAGACAAAATTTATTTGTAACTTTGACTTAGTGGAATAGATAGGCTGAGAGATAGCCCGGGAGGTATAGTCATTCTCCGGTGAGGTTCCATTCGGCGTTTCACGACTTCCAGGAACTGCAAAAGCACTTGATACATACATAATCGATCGTGCTGATCATCATGGCAATGTTTACTATGCTCCAGATATGAACGGATGAAAATTATGCAGATTTGTAGAGCTGCTCGATAATTCGATTACATTATCAATTCGATAATTTGTAGTCCAAAATGAATATGATTTCGTTTTCTGGCGACCTACTCTTTCAAAAACCACCTGCAGGGATCGCCCAGACCGGGCTTTTAGGGACAAGTCTTGGTACGCAGCAGTGGAACACACAGATCTTTGGCTCCTTCTCATCAAAAGTTATTCAAATCACTATTGTACATTCTAAAAGTTTCCTCTTTTCTGGTTCCATTATGTTCGAGAAATTTAATTTCCAAAAATTACTAGAAATGTGAAAACAGCGGTTTAATTATCGAGTTTCGTAGGTCCTGCCGATGTCTGTCATCGTGTAATGGTGCTATTGTATTAGAAGAAACGCCTTTTGGTAAAAACTTCCTTCTTGCTAACGGGTAAAACTTTCGCTTTTAACCTAGAAGTTTTTCTACACATAAATTGTATAAGTTACAACACATTATGTAGGCACAATACTAAGTAATAATTTTCCTATAGTGTGGGCGAACATTGGGAAAGGGTTATTTTCGCATTTCATTGACTCATAAAGTCACCCTTTCTAATAACGACGAAAAAGTCTGATAAAAGTGCTTTTGGATAAAAACTCTCCTTGCACCACCTTTTCTCTAAAAAGTTATCGATATATTTTTGCGCCGAAAACTGGAAACTTACATTATTCAATGCAAGACGGTTGCAATATGCCTTAAAGCACTTAGGGTTTTGGGAAAATCTATATGTCAGACCAAGAAAAGGTATGCATGAATACACTCAACTTACATGCAGGACTTTCGGAAGAACTTTTGACCAAAATTTCAGCTCTTTTGAATATTGGGAAAAAGTGAAGACGTCTTTTTATTGCAAACGTTCTCCAGAACCCAAAACATGTCTTTTCATTTTTTCCCCAACTGTCTGCGCCTCACTTTCCACTGTGAACCATTTTTAAGAATAAAAATTGATGGAACTCTTATCAGTGGCAGGGAGCTTACTTTGTCCGTGCATACGAGAAAATATATATAAACAACGTGTTTCTCTGGTCTATTGGATCAAAGTGGTACTATCGAATGTATCGTTTGTAAGATGATGAAAAAATATGAGAACATAAAACAAAAAACAAGAATAATACGTTTCTCTCTCCTTCCACCATAATACGAATAACCACGATTATTACTGTCGTCATTGAGACATACAGAAAGGAAGAAGACATACTATGTTAGTAGCTACTGCAACCGTACATATACACAGACCTTGATCGTAACGTTACCGCATTAGACATGTAGTATTGACAACCCAAGCAACGGTTGATTCGACATCATTTTTAAACCAAAAAACCAGAGTTTTCGGCTCCGATTTCAATGGTACTTTCAAGCTTAGGCAGAATATAGATGATATAGTAAAAAACCCTAAAAAATTCACGCCGTTAGTGGTTGTATCAAAATTAATCGACGATTTTCTCTTCCTTTCTACTACATATTAAAACATCTTCTAGACGTAAGGTGCCGGCGATTCGAACTTTCAGTAAAAATAGATTTTTTCATCTTTTCATTTATGGTTCGACAGAACGCGATCAGTGTTTTTTAACTTTTGAAAATAATTGTTTATAGTTGGAAAACTTGAAAGGCCCGTTTTTTTTGAAAACACGTAATTTTTGAAAATATGCGAAATTTTCTGCTTTGCTCTTTCTTTCAGCTTATGAGAATATTTTTTCTGATTTAGCGTTAAAAACTGAGTATGAAAACGGTGTTAAATCGGTTCTGACTCAAAAGGCGTGATAATGGTAGGCATCTCATCTCTCACTCTCGCGTGGTTATGAATCAATCTTGTAAACCTATTTATCGGGTGAGCCATAAAGAATGGACCACTCAGTATTTTGCTTATAACTTGATTTGGATTTGTTTCCGAGACTCGATGTCTTTTTTAAAAGATGCGCTGCGAAATTCTCTACAAAATCGTACCTAAACTATAATTTCAGAACTTCAATCAAGATAACTAAGCCAATTGGATGAAAGTCGAAAAAAAAGTAAACTTCTTAAACTAAAAAAATGATTTCTTGTGTTAATGTTTTGAAAGTAAGAAAAACTGAATTAGCCATTTTGTAGCCCTGACTTCGCTCTATCTTTTATCTACACATCAAAGTTTTTCACATCAAAAGCCACAGCGAAATAATAGTTTTTCTATCGGTTGTCATGCATTTTTTCATTAACTTTTTAGATTTTTGGTATAGTAGTGCTTTCAGTAAAAGCCCTATAACTCCATCAAAATAAAAGCTTTTTCTATCGGGTTTGCTTTGTTTTGATCAGAAATGATTGCTCGTCTCTATCTAACTGCAAAATCAAACGTCAATCATCTTTTTCGTCTCTTGATTGAGCACATTGTTGAAAACAAGGAAGTTGTCAACTTTTGATGTATTTTTATTACCTCGTTCTGGCACACAGCATCTGCTCTAAAAAGGTTCTTTTACAGACCACGAGAAAGAGCACATTTGAAGTACCAAACATAAACTGAGTTCTCACTTTTGCTACACTTTTTAGCGGAAATAGCAGCAGAAGAAAAAGTTCAAGTCGAAAAAAATGTTGAGGTTAGGAAGTTTACATTATTTTCGACTTTGATCCAATTGGCTTAGTTTTCTTGATTGAAGTTCTGAAATTATAGTTTAGGTACGATTTTGTAGAGAATTTCGCAGCGCATCTTTTAAAAAAGACATCGAGTCTCGGAAACAAATCCAAACCAAGTTATAAGCAAAATACTGGGAGGTCCATTCTTTATGGCCCACCCGATACTATCTCTTTCAACATACAAGACACCCTGCCGTTTTTTGAATAACTCGCGATAGAAAAGAGATAAAGACATACGGTTTTCACCACTGTGTAGCTGACACTTGCAGAAATTAGAAAAAGGGTTTTCTCCGAGCAGCCCACCAGTTGCAGGTGGTGTACCACATCAATCTTTCAAAGAGTACCTCCGTACGGAGAGTACCCCGAAAAAAACGTGTTTTTTAATGCGAACTGGGGGATTCGAACAACCATACATTAGTCTACCAATACCCCCATGAACGAGAGGTTTATCTCTAACGGTCCGGATAGGGTGCGGACTTTCCTGAGACTGCCAAGATTCAGTTTTTTTAACTTTTTCAACACACCACCCCACAAAAGACTTGAATTATAGGTTTTCAGCCATGTTGAATCTAGTGGCAATGTTTTAAAAAAGATCGGAATCATTCTAAACCCGATTCCAGAGGTGCCATTCAAGTATTACGCATTCCCTCGCCAGACATGCACTTCAAAACACAAAAAAATGATTTTTTTCTTTCCACCCTTTGTTTCACTCTCGCATCGACGATCTATATATATCTGCAACAAAAAATGATTTTTTTGTGTTTTGAAGTGCATATCTGGCGAGGGGATGCGTAATACTTGAATGACAATTCTAGAATCCGGTTTAGAATGATTGCGATCTTTTTTAAAACATTGCCACATATTCTTATATAAAATAAGGTCAAATTTTTTGGAATTCATCAGTTATTATCAATAATGATAAATGATCAATATTTGTTATTCATAATTTCTTGCGTCTCACATGTTTTTCGTATATATCTGTACAGAACTTTATTTCTGTTCATAGAAAAGAACGAATTTTCGTACTGGTAGCAGTAACAGTAATGTGCCACCCCTATTTTAAGGCACG
The DNA here is from genome assembly GCA_905250885.1 of Didymodactylos carnosus. NCBI lineage: Eukaryota > Metazoa > Rotifera > Eurotatoria > Philodinida > Philodinidae > Didymodactylos > Didymodactylos carnosus. Next base: position 7,167 of record CAJNOQ010002741.1, on the reverse strand, counting down.
AATATACAAGAAAAAGTCAGGAAGAAATTAGCCGACATTTTCTTGTTACTTATTTACAATGGGTTATTTTTTTTTGTTTCAAGAATAAAATAAAACGTTCAGCGTGTTATCTTACCACACAGATTTTCAAGGACTTTTATCATAGATACGTTATGAAAGTCTCTAACACTTTCAGAAATTCTTCATTTCAGAAAGTTGTGGAAACTTGTTGTAAAAGTAACAGAGAAACATAACAGTGAATATCTCTGGTGTTAGAAGACATATCCACTTTGATATTTGAGTCGACAGATAACTTCTTTAGTAAGAGCGCACGTTTTCTGAGAAAACTACTGCTCCGTATGTCATTTTTATTTTCCACTAGAGTCTATACAAGATCATAGAATCACTAAAAAACTTACTTTGTTTGAGACAAACCTTTTCAAAGCATCTTCTGAATATTCATTCAATCTTGGTCTATAACTTTAACCAATAATGTTGTACATAGGCCATTTTTAATTCCAGAAGCGGTCTATCAATCTCTTTCCAGTCTTCTTCTTTCAATTCCTTGATACTTACAAACATCTTTGGCAGCTGTTGGAATGCTTTAGTTGTGGCCGATCTCTTCTGAATACAAACTATTCGTCCCCGTTCAAAACCACATCGTTTATAGAAACGACTTGCTTGTTTCCAGTCAAGTGCCGATCTCAGGTGAACTGCTTTGTAGTTATGTCGACGGGCAAAGTCAATTAAGGTTTGCAAGGAAGCATTCAGAAAGTAATGTCAAGACGAAAAATTAGAACAGGAGGGGACGGATAAACATGTAAAATTTCCCTTAAGTAATCGACACAAAAGACATATTTGAAATCAACGTAGAGTTCTGAACAAAACTGTCGCTTCGGTTTTTCGGAAAAGTCACTTCCATTTTTGCCCAGTTATAGAGAGGAATAGCTCAGAAGTCCGACGATTTTTATCTGACAGTCTTTCTCAATGCTTACTAAGAGTTTATACCCAATATGCTGTTTTTGATACTCAGACAAAACAGCCATCCGTCTGATTCACAGATTTCATCTTGAAAAACAGCTTTGAAATGTCGATTTGTTTCATCATCGTAACAAGTACTGTACCGACAATTTTTCTCGACTCATTCTCTTCAGCGACCCACTAATGACTAGCAGGAACGGCTTTCAGGTAGTTAGTTTCTATGTCGTCCATGTCTGTTAGGAAAGTGTTGATTTTCTGGTCAACCTCTGAAGGACGGAGGCCATGATCTATCTAGACACTGCGGATGATGTGTTTACACTGTTCAGTTTTACTGGGGCTGGAAGGTTGGAAGGAACGAATGGTGATTGTGTTTGTAGTTTCTGTTTAAGTAAAGAAAAAGCTGTTTTTGTTTTTGCTTTGTAAACAGTGCAGTTGTGAGTAGTAGAAGCGACATCAAGAGAAAAGAACGTAGAAACGAATAGAAAAGCGAGTTTATGGGTTATGCGGATATTACATGTGTTTCTCACTCACTTCTAAATAGAAAACCACATTTTTGAAGTTTGAATGAGTCAAATGAGCCAAATGAGCCAAATGGAGGCCGTAAGCAAAACAAATTTAAAGCTGATTTAAGGTAGAGTACTAAAATATTTTTAGCCAAATTTAGGAAAATTTTTGGAAGGCGGTGACGAATGCTATTTTGACATTAGGTAAATCCGCCACACTGGCCGTTAAACATTTCAGCTCAGCTACACGCATAAAGTATTTACCATAAACAAAGCAAAACCGCCCGTAGAGATTTAGGCATCTATGTAACACAGATCGAAACCTATTCATAGCATGTGGGCACGGTGAGAGAACCAAAAACTACTGGAATCAAAAAGCTAGGTGTCTATGCGCGCAGTGTTTTAGCCTCAGCTGACGTAACGGCGATTTGAACGGGACTATTAGTCTTTAAGGACGTCTCGCAAAAGAGTGCGGACACGGCATAGTTTCATTTGCTTCATTCTTTTCCTTCTCTCTCTACACGCTTGATTTACTCAAAAAAGTGCAGACACGGCATAGTTTCATTGCTTCATTCTTTTCCTTCTCTCTACACGCTCGATTTACTCAAAAACGTGCAGCCACGGCATAGTTTCATTTGCTTCATTCTTTTCCTTCTGTTAACACGCCTGATTTAATTTAGTCTCTTTCTTTCTTTTCTTTTCCTATCCAGCGTGTACAGGTGAGCTGACTTTTTCACTTTTTTAAATACAAAACACCTGTAAGAAATTGGTCACGTTTTTCATTATCCTTTTCGATTTATATCGAACGAAATGTCTTCGGATCCATCCACAACAGTTACGTCGACTTCGACAACTACGACCACAACCAGTGACTCCAAACCCTCGTCTTTACCCGCACCGAAAACAACAACAAACTACTCCAAATGGACCAAAATTATGGATGAATTTAGTAGTGATGAAGAAGAAGATCTCTACAAGAAGTATGGACCTGGTATGCCTGAAGATAAGTGGAAGAAACCAAAGAAACCAAAACCAGCTGTGAAGGAGGAGAAACCAACTAGTAAACCGGAGGAGAAGAAAAAGTAAATGGCATGTAACGCCAGACGATTAGAACTTTAACTGCAGTTGTGTTCGAAATTTTTGTGAAATAAAAAGTTGTCTTTTGCATCTGTAGGTACTTCTTTTAGAACTGAGTGAGACTTTAGTAAAGCGATTTGTCTGATTAATTTCGATAACGATACTTCGTTGGGATTTCTACTAAAATAATTTCTTAACAGGATGATTTGTAGTCATAAGCCAAACGAAATGGAGAAATGATGTAGGTCTTGAGACGTTCCTAGATTGTAGCAGTCTTTTTTTCGGAATTTCATCTTTAGACTTGTCTGCCAGCATTTTTCGTCTTCCTTCGAGTGTGATGAATGAAGAAGCTAGAGGAAACCAGAAAATTAATCTTCTCCTGTTTTGATATTCTGGTGTTACATTCTTTTTGATAGATTATATGCATATCTAATTTCCTTTGGGAAGACTAATGACAGAAAGGTTGTATATGTCTATAAAGTTGGCTTAGCCTATTCTGGCTACCATATATGTCTCAACTAGTGAGCAGGCCAAAAAAGTCGTCCGCCTGCCATGCTTTCTAAACGTCCACCTACAAGGAGAAGAACATCTTGTCAATGTTGATTTACATTACAGTGAACACTTACCGTTGATTGAAGTAAAGAAGCCTGAGACTGAACAAGAACAGCAGTCGCCAAGTCAAAACCAAGACGAAACAAAGACCTCAAAGAAGTTATCGGTCAACATATTACTGCGCTTTAGGTGCAAGACGATGTAAGAAACTTTGAAATCAGTGAGTATGGCAAATACAAGACTGAAAGTTGGAAACGCATGGAATAGAGCGACCTTTTGTTTCTTGAGAAGTTCAGTTTCTTGTAACGATTCTTGTGGGAAGCAGATTTTGAAGAGGTGTCTTGTTCTTGTTTTCTATAGCGTTTATCGGGGTGACCAAAACTGAACGTCTAAACACAATTTGTCTAAAATAAGAATGTTAAGTGATGTATTTTTTTGTGAGGCTTTTAGTTGAAGCATGCATTTAGTTTCTGACGTTGTTAAAAAAAAAATTGCGTTTACAAACTGATTTGCTTGAGAACCAGAGCTGATCACCTGCAGTTTAGACTGCCTGCAAGCTGCAGGCCGTGCAGGCAGGTTGCAGCTTGCTGGTAAATGAAAACTTTTTCCACTGACGGCCGGCAGATAAAGAAGAATGTTTTTCTGTCTGCACTCTATGCAGGGTAGAAAATTTTACCTGTATTCACTGCAGGGAAAGATGTTTTTGTGCGGGAACAAAAAGAGAGAGGAGACCAAGAGAAATGTTGATCGTACTGACGATCAGAATTCTTAACGAAAAGAAACCGACCAACAGTTTTTTTTGTAAGGTGCCCGCAATTCAAAGATCGACTTAAAAGTTTTTTCTTGACAGATCCTACACCATTCGACGCAGTTTTCGGCACTGATTCTGAATAGGTAAGATTTGTTGAGAAAGGTGCCCGCAATTCAAAGATCGACTTAAAAGTTTTTTCTTGGCAGATCCTACACCATTCGACGCAGTTTTCGGCACTGATTCTGAATAGGTAAGATTTGTTGAGAAAAACGCTTTCATCTGGTAGAAACCCTCCAAATACTGAAATACCGGCGGATCTGTGAAAATTGCCCTTTTCCCGGAAAATGTCAATTTTTTCTTTCCCAGTTGGTCTAAACTGAGAATGCTTTTTTTCATTAGATTCAGCATGAAAATTTGAACCGGAATATATTGTTTCGAAACCGTTCGCTTAGCAACGGATCGATGTATGGCCCGTTTTCTAGGGGTCGTGAAAATGTGACATCTTTCGATTACAAAGTTAATAACTCCGACTATACAAAAGATAAACTTTGAAATCTTACGTCATTCGAACTGTCATATGACCACGATAAAAATGCCGTGGGCTTTTGTTTTTATTTCTCTTCCTTCCAGAGAAAATCACATTTTTTTGAAGGGTGACACAATCCTTCAGGTCGTCCTTGAATAACTCAGAGAAATCTCAAGTGAAGAAGCTAAAAACTTCGATTTCTAGGTGAAAAAGCACGGGGAATCCGATGATCATATCGTTATATAGAGGGTCTCCGGAAAACTATAAGCCTAAAAACTGGAAAGTTTTCGCGTATTAGTGTGAATTTCTACATGATTCTACTGCGTCTACGTTTAGTTATCATTTTAGATTTGTTGAACAGTAAGCTGTGTCATGAAGCGTCCACGAGCGAGAGCCAAATAGTTAAAACGAGCAACAGTAAAGCGCTTACCGGAAAAAAGGGTGAAACTTCCAACTGATTTTGACGTTGAAATGAAAGATTTGCGTGGTGATGCTGAGTTTTTAGTGGAAGATGAGTCTACAAGAATTAACTACGCAGATAAATCTTTGCTGTCTGAAACGGCAGATTTAGTGCAAATGTGCATTGAAAAATGTGGTTATAAAGATTTAAGTGTATTGATCTACATGCTCATGCGCTATTTAGGAAAATCTTATACTAGTACTGATTAACTTTTGAAAAGTTTAGGCTGTTGGCGATCAGAAACATACCACAAGTGGGCCAAAGTGTTCATTCTCCAGGATTTGGAACAATATTATTATGACAGATGTGGAGGAAAAAGAGGACCATGTTTTTACGACTGGTTTCCTGACACTGAAGTTTTAGCTAAAGCATTCATTACGGAATAGTGTAAACAAAAGTCAGCGGCGTTTAAAATTGCTGACCTGACCAGTTTTATTGATACAAAGCTTTACGAAATCAGTGACATAACTAAAGACCCGAACGACGGTTTGATCCGTTCGAAAAACAGTAGTTGCCTTGACCTGGGGGAGGGGGGCGTGAAATATGGTCCAAATGCCTAGCTTTCTCTGAAGCGTTGGTTCATTGAGCGTGAAGCCCCTTTTTATTATAAAGGGCGTGGCCGCAGTTTGATGATAAGTGATTTCATGGTAATGCACCCGGGTGGTTCTTTTTTTACACTTAGCCAACAGGAATATGAGGCAGCTATCAAGAAATATCCAAGTTTGAAGAATGAAGGCGATCTCACTTACATTCCACGTTCAGCAACAGCCTCAATTCAAATAGCAACGCAAGGTTATTTTGATAGCGACACTGTTTTATCACAAGCAGAAAGAATTTTTCAATTGATAAGATTCAAATTAGCGTTCGATGAACACGAGATTGTTTTCTTGTTTGACAATGCTCGGACACATACTACTTGTGAATTCAGTTTAAATGATTTTGGTAAAAGTTCCAACACGCGTTGTTCGGTTGACCGAATTAGCTACACGGACGAAAATGGCGATAAGAAAGTGTTCAGTTGTCATTTTACCGAAGGCCCCAAGAACGGTCAATCTAAAGGATTATTTCATATGGTGCCGGACCTTGGTTTTCAAATTCCTCCAGATATTTTATTGTATGATCTCCATCAGCTTCTCCCAAAACATCCAGCTTTCAAAACTGAGTAATCTCGATATCCCATGGCAAACGCTGCTAGACCCCGGATTTTTAATCTTTTGAGTAGGTAACAAAGCTAGAGCAGCTGGCACAAAAATACAATGTCAAGATTATCTTTTGTCCTCGTTATCACTGCGAACTCAATCCGATAGAGGGTCTTTGGTGTAACCAAAAAATTTTTGTCAGAAAAACGGATCAAAAATTTGAGACAATGTTAAAACTGAACAACGAGTCACGAGAGCATTTTGTTGAAACTGACTTGGCCAAGAAGTTATTCCGTAGATTTTGGAGAGCATGCCAAGCTTACAAGGATAATAAATCGTACAGTGAAGTTCTGCAGATGTTTATCAGCAATCTTTGTTGGTGACGTGAAGACCCATCGAAAAATCACAAATTCAAAACTGAAATGATGACAGTAATTGTGCATGAATTAGTGTGTGGCCAGAACAGCGCGGTTTTCGTTGTTTAAAGCGATTTTGTGTTACTTTTATTTCAGTAAATAGATCTCTAGGAGAACGTGTGAAGAGTCTATGTTTTTCAAAATAAGTCAAGCGAAAGCTTTCCAGTTTTTGGGCTTATGGTTTCTGGAGATCCTATAGAAATCCTCTATAGATCCCAACAATATGATCATCGGATTCTCCGTGTTTTTTCACCTAGAAATCGAAGTTTTTATTTTCTTAACTTGAGATTTCTCTGAGTTATTCAAGGACGACCTGAAGGATTGTGTCACTCTTTTTCCGGCAATATTCATTATAAAATTAGGTACTTTTGCCGCTGCATCAAATTAGGTGCAAAAATTTTCGATGAATCCCAGAGCGGCAAAAGTAGCTAATTTTCTAATGTTCCGACTATTTAAACAAAATCCTGAGACACCAAGCATTTAACACTCATGCATCTGTTGTAAGTTTATTTATTCTCTACTTTGTTCCTGATTAGAATCTGATTTTGTTTCTCTTTTCTAATGTCATTTCTTGAAATTACTTACCTTACATTTGTCAATGGACTTGGCAAAAGTATTAAAGAAAGTTACCTACTCAAACGTCTTGCAATGAACGTCTTTTTATTATCATACAGCTACAAAGAATGTGAAATTCTGATCAAGACATATAACAGAAAAAACGTTTCTGAGAGAACTCAGAAAAGCTGTGGTTGATGACATTTTCAAACGGGAAAATCATACCCA
>CAJNOQ010002740.1:0-22866 GCA_905250885.1 Didymodactylos carnosus | reverse complement strand
TCTTGGATGCCCTTGTTGCACAAAAATATTGATCATATAAAAAGGAAGATCGAATTTAAACGATCAAAGAGACAGTTAAGAGATTATGAGTAATGGGACGGTAAAAACGTCCTGTTGTCCGTCCGTTCCCACTGTTATAGAGAGAGAGAGGGAAAAAAGAATAATTAGTATGTGTTTCTCAGATAGTTCTATATGTCATTCATTATTTTTTCAAACTGAAGAAGGAAGAAGATGCTTCCGAAACGTTTTTGAAATAATTTCTGTTAATAAAATTTAAAAGGAAGAGTTTACAATCAAAAAACTAGAACATATGAACTTTCTCAGTGACAAAACACGATGGAAAAAAAAGCAGTATGTACTTTTACAGCTTGTTTAATGGCGGTTCTAATGAATTGCAAAAATCGCCTCCATTTTTCAAAGAAAAGCTAGATTGATTTGTGAAATTTTTTTTGAACTTTGTGTCCAAGACTGATGGTTTTTTTCTTTTTCTATATTCGTATGATATTTTAAGATCAAAACAATCAATAACGTATACAAAGCTTTCAATGTTGAATTTTTTTTCTTATTAATACAGCCGGTCTCGAAGACTCAAATTGTGCTGCTAGATAGAGGTAAGTATCGGGCGATGTTTAACAAAGTTTGGGAGCGGTACTGCAGTTGTTTGACTTGTTATAGAAGTTTTAGTGAAGCGTAGAAGTTTGCGGGCTACAATTATGTCTACAATTATGTATATTAAGAAAGGTTTTTGGTTATTTTTTAGAGTTTCTGAAAAACTGGTTTTCAGAAAACCGGATCTTCAAGAGTCATAGGGAAAATTCCTTTTAGGTTTTTACTAGCTCGATACCCTCTATTGATCGACGTATGAACGATTGAAATCGAAATGTATCACTTGGATAGGTTTCCCCGTCAGAAATATTTTCACTTTCATCATGCTCACCGTAATAATCATTGTCCTCATTTCCACTACTGGTGTTTATATCGGATTCATTGTCAACATCATCACCAATTATTGTATTATCAGTTACATTGTTTGATGATCCTAAATTATTCGATATATACGCGGATAACTATTTTGATTTATAAATTTTATTTTGTTTTAATAATTTGAACATTTGCAAATTATCAATCAATACTTTTGCTGTTTCATATGCGCTTAAAATAATTTTTTCTATATCATCTGTTGGATATACTCCACTCAATGACCCTGTATTTCGAAAAACGGATTCGAAAAGCTGAGAACTGAATAAATGAATACTGTTTACTGTATCTTTCGATATTTTTTTCTAATACTAACATAATTATGTATAATAAGGTATGACCATCAATCTCAATAGAATATTGCATTGAATTAATGAAACAATGTTTTTCTGTTGTTCTTGTATTAATGGTATTGTAGTAGAATGTTAACCAAACCCACCATAATCGGCATACAAAGATACAAATCCATCAGTATTTTAACGGTCAGCGATTGTAGTTGTTTTATCAACGTATGCTATAGTAAGATAATTTAATAATTATAAATAAACATACAAAGATTTAGTATCAGGATTTCGATTTAATAATTTGAAAATTGTTAGTGAGTAAATTAACATACGATGTATAGTGTTGCCAATCTTTTGGATATAAATCGAAACGAACAAGACCGTAATCAATTTTGAATCTGTTTCTATCCACTTGTCTAGATAATCTAATTTAACAGTTTGACTATCCATCATTAAATCACATTTTTTCGGTAATAATCTATTTCGTAGTTTGGTACAAAGATGAATTGGATCATGAAAAAGTAGTTAATATTTGTTTTTCACGTAAATAAAATTTAATTTAATTTTTGGGAATAATAATAGAAAAGTACCTGATTTATCTGTAGTTTTCATATTGGAGTGAAAAGCCACTAACAAGTCTTTCTTATCTAAGATACTCTCCATCGCAACGCGTTGAAAAACTAATAACTTTGAGTTGTTTCGAGTAGCATTCATCATGTATAAATATCCATGTGCGCCATATATCATTCGATGTGAATTTACAATTTGTACCATATGTTGATAATAAATAAGGTGACAAAAGAGCTGAATTTATTGTGGTCGGTTGAAACATATGTCGGCTAAAACGCGTAACTGTCACCCTCAGCTGCGGTGGGTTGAGCGATATTTTTTCTCTCAAATCAGCCTTAAAAGCACATCATTAGACGCAGCTTTTTGCGCTGATTACGAATATCAACGTTCAAACGAACGAAACTCAAAAGTTTTAAATCGAGAATTCAAATTTAAAATTTAGAAGCTTTTTTATTTCAATTTTCTGACCCACTTGATTTTTTAAAAAGTTTCAGAAAGTATATCAGTGGATAAAGCATTAAATTCTCTACAAAACGCACTATTGACTTTGTCGAAACAATCTTAAAAAACGCATTTTGCACACTAAACAAGTTTTTGCTGGTTTTTGCTGATTTTTTGCCGAATTTGAAGTGGTACTGTTTTGGAGCAATTCTACGAAAATCAAAAACATTTCACCCACCGTTCTTTCTTGCTTAGTTTGATAGAGGGCACTCGATTGCATAAGGCTCCGTCCAGATCAAGTTTATAGAAGTATTTTTTTACCGGTAGAAATGTAACGATAAAACCCACCGCAAAAGCAAGCAAAAAAAATGATGTAATTCCGTCATGGAGCCATTTCGCCTGTTTCTTTTCACTTAAGCATTTTTGAGTGAAAGTAAAGAGATGATTCGAAAGCTCTTTTCATGCTCTACAACTTTTATATTAGACTTTTTTTCGGAATATGTTTCGTTTTACAGCATTTTTCAAAGGTTGTAGAGCACTAGAAAAAAAAGGCTAAAAAATGTAATTCCGTCACGACACCTATTTTGCTCATAAAAATCGTTCTACTTAACCGACGCATTCGAAATTTTTACCACAAACCAAGCATTCTACCGCACATCTCTGATGAAAACTTCGCCATCTTTTGTTCAGTATTTGAGGAGAAACTGAGTCCAAAAGTTGAAAAAATGTAATTCAGTCACGCACGTTTAAGCGGATGTACATTCGCATTCAGTAGTTGAGCTTTTTCATAAGGTGAAAACTAGTTTTTCAATTCATTGAATGGATCTGTCTGAAAATGTTTGTATGGTGGTAAACTGGATATTAATGGTGTCGAAAATCCTATAAATATATTTGTTGCTCGATCATAGTTGATTTTTCGTATAACACCTGTACAGTCTTCAGACATAAATCCATAATGACAATCAATTACACTTGCATGTTTCAATAAATGAATGAATAAATTTTGCACTGTATGATTATATCTAAAATTATTTTTTGGACATTTTAAATTTGATATTATATTACTTATCAATGTTGTTAAAAACTCTTCTTGATGCTTATCCAGGTCGATGGTACTAGTTTTATAATAGAAAATTAATGCTTTCAATAATGAATGTTTAATTATTAATTCGTGTAATGATGCCGGATTTTCATTTCAGTTTTGTTCGTTGTTCATTTTTTAATTTTAATATATTTGTAAGATAGTTTAGTCCATTTGTAATTCCATATTTGATGATATACGTTCCATCGGATAACATGAAACATGATTTTTTCTTTATTTCGATTAACTGAGAACGATCGTAATTAAATAATTCTAATATATTATTCGTATGCAATAAAGATTGAACAGAATGTATTAATATACTTCAACCATTGTGCAGAATATCTCGATTTCGTTCTGGTTCAAAGATTAAAGCTTAAACCAATGTATTAATGAATTTTTAATATTGACATCTTATCCAGCTAGTTCATTGACTAAATTGTAAAATTTTTCATTGGAATATAACGGAACGTTATCATGTACTAGAGACAAATGATAATATTCTTATCATTAAATGCACAGAGAATGAGAATTAAATAATAGAAAGATTTCGAAAAGGACAAGAGCACTGTTTGTATGATAGACAAAAGTTCCTAGAAATATAACTGCAACTTCCGATTCCTTCTAGAACTCCTTCTGCCTTGATACTACAATTTCTAAACATCTGTTAATTACCGTACTTTAAAAGCGAATAAAAACCTTTAATGACTCTTGTTTACTGTATTAAAAATCAACCCTATAATAAATATAACACTTTCACATTTCTAGCAATTAACTGTTATGAACATAGGGAAAAGATAAAATCTATAAAAACAAACCACAAGGAATTAAAAATACCAGTTTGATTTATTAACTCCTTCGACGACGTTTAGGACGTGAGGACTAAGTTTGAAGTATTTTCCTTGTCTTTTTCGTTTTCTTTCTGCTTTGATTTTCTCCTCCTTCGATTTATTATTAATTGTCAACATAGTCACATTGTTTTCATGTTCTGTCCTCTTTCGCACTTATCGAAATTGTCAAAAAATATCTGGCTTACATGCCTTGTCACTTTCTGGAGACAATTTTTTTCACTAAAGTAGTATCTATTTGACATAATTCGACGTTGATTATCTATTTATGATAAATGTTCAAAATAATCAATTCGTATTATTGGGTTCAGCACGGATTTCGACGCAAAGTATTCGAAATCTATGGGACTTGTTAGTGGATTTTTTGCTAATTTATCTAATATTCCAATAATTGACAATACTGATGATAATTTATCTCAAACTGATATTCCAGCCAAATGGTCATCGAAGATTTTCTAAAGCGCAAAGTTAGTCGGAGTACGGTGTTTCCCCCTTGTATATCAGACTACCTCTCATCTCTTTTCGTGATATTTTCCATTGTAAGCCGAAACTAGAGAGGTGGATAGGTGCTCTTTTGGATGATGGTTCAAACGTGGGTAAAGAATCCATCGCACTACTTGTAAAACCCACTGTATCTTCATTACAGCTAAGTATGTCCAAAGGCAGAGATATTGCCTCTCTATCGTTGGCTACATGCGATATTTTTTTCGATCATACATGGCACGATAGCACAGTGAGATCTTGGCATGTTCCTAATGTTGACCTGGTAACAGCTGCATGGAAAAAAAGGATTACTTTTAGTAAGAGATGCACGAGTTTTGTAGTGTGATCGAGGACGTTCATGATCTATAATCTCAACGTTGCGTTTTTTTTTAGTTCACCTTTAATCACCAACAAACGCAAAACCAATTAATTCAGCAAGCCGTCCAAGAAGTATCCTCCACGGATGGCAAATATCAAAAGTCCCATTCTGCCAATTACGGCAATGTTCACATTGAATCAACAACCGAATCGAATACACAAACGAAAGTAGAGATGAAATCAAAGCAACAGATAACGCAACTAATGTCTTCATTTCATCAGACGCATGTACAACTGGATCAACAAGTTAAACTTCGTCAAGAACAAATATCCATAGAAACAAAGAAAGTCATTGAATATATAGAAGAATCTGTTCTACTCAAACAACAAACTCTTCTAGATGAAATCAATAAAGAACAGAAAACACAAGAGGAAGATTATCGTTCGAAATTACAACTATTTATTGAGAAACTAGATAAAGAAAAAGCAGCGACACTAGCTGAATTGAAATCATCATTTCATAAGAGAAACGAATTTATTTTATCAGAATCACGACTGAAAATAGATAAACTTAATCAACAAGCCTATCAGGCTAAAATTAATGTTATGATTGCTGAACAACAATTGGCCATGACTAAAATAGATCTAATTAAAAAACAAGTACAAATTATTTCAGATGATGTAGCACAGAGGCATTTTGCCAGTAAAACAACAACAACAGTTATAGTTACCTCTGATGGATGTAATCCAGTTGAGACTATCAATGCTTAGCAATTTATATAATCATGCTCGAACGCATAATCGAGTGCTTTTTTTCTGTTGTTGAAAAGAGTATATTCAATATCAAGAGACTCGTCGGCTAGCTTTTTTCGTGTTTTTAGTTACAGAGCACGTAATGAAAATGAGAAAAATCAATTTTAAGACCAAAACAATCAATAATTTTCTTATTAATACAGCTGGTCTCGAAGACTCAAATTGTGTTGCTAGATAGGGTTAGGTATCAGGCAATTTTTGACTAAGTTTGGGTGTGGCACTGTATTTCTTTGACCTGCTGTAGAAGTTTTAGTGAAGCGTATGAAAAACAAAAATTTCAACTTTTGCTTGAAAAATATTTTTTTCTCAAACAATAACCATGTTCTTTTAATTCTTTTATCGACAGTTTATAGCGTGTTTTCCGCTCTACAAAATACAGTGTAAACAATATCTTCACTATACTTTCTTACTGAGTGGATAAACTTTTTCCATCGCATGTCCGTAAATGGTCAAACTTTTTAAAAAATTATTTTTTGAAAAAATGAACGAAATTTATAAATCCGGTAGGGTCCTTTATTTCTGTAGCTTTGAGCTGACAATGAACATTTAGGGCTTTTATTGTAAATTCTATAACTTTGCAAAGAAAGGTCATGTAGAGCTGGGAGATGTCTTATTTTAATCAGAAATTTGCGGACTACAATTATGTCTTATTAAGAAAAGTTCTGGTTATTTTTTAGAGTTTCTGAAAAACTGGTTTTCAGAAAACCCGATCTTCAAGAGTCATAGGGAAAAATCCTTTTAGGTTTTTACTAGCTCGATACCCTCTATTGATCGACGTATGAACGATTGAAATCGAAATGTATCACTTGGATAGGTTTCCCCGTCAGAAATATTTTCACTTTCATCATGCTCACCGTAATAATCATTGTCCTCATTTCCACTACTGGTGTTTATATCGGATTCATTGTCAACATCATCATCAATTATTGTATTATCAGTTACATTGTTTGATGATCCTAAATTATTGGATCTAGCTAATTTATTAGATGCGAGATTTCTTTTCGCTCGACTCTAATGGAGAAAAACGGCTGGGATGAATTCACATCCACATATATGAAAAGGCAAATAACATCAAGACTAAACGCAGTTTGATGATGACACCGTGTTAATAAATAAAAAGTGTTAGTTTGTGGTGGAGTTGATCATAGTAGTGGTATTTTGAATAGTGCCTAGTTGTATGATCCACCAATAGAAGCTTGGACACCTACCGGCAGCGTGAATACTGCACGTAGCTCCCATGCAGTGTCTGTGTTCACAATTGGGAAACACGGCTGGCTAACTAGTGCTGGATTTGGTTGTAGTGTTATCTGTACGATAAAACTCTTTTACCTCAACCTCGTATTTCGATCTCATTCCCGCTCCTGTTGCCGCGTACTCAGGAGTTAAACGTTTCATCGTTTTTTCATCATGTTCCCATAGAAAAAACCGAAAAAATCATCTTTCAATAACTAGATAATTGTAGTTCTTCAGAGGTATAAACAATGAGAAATAAAACTATAAATAATTTCTTTAAAAGGACTCAACACGGACAGTGACCGTATCGCTTCGAGTTCTTGTTAGAAGTAAGGTAATGAATTGATGATCTATAATAGCAATTTGTCGGATTAGAAACGGTAGGGGTTCCTAACTGAAACTATATTTCACCTAAATGAGCTTGTTCCGAAGTCGTCATGTGATAAAATGTGTAAATGAAAATCTGTACGTGACATTTTACTTGCCTTATCATTTCACTCAGTTCACTTAATAACTGACATCTACAGTCTTTAACATTAACACTAATAAAAATGGAAAAGTATCGCCCAAGCTTCTTGATAAATTCAGCGCAAACCAGTGAGAATTATGTCTTGTGTATCGCCTAACTTTTTACTAAGACGAAAAAGCAAATGAATTTCAAAGGGTAGGGTTCACAAAATATCAAGTGAAATGTTGTCAGGATCACATGTTCATTTATTGTCGACTATCGTGTGAGAGTTCTTGAAAAATCATGGGAAAAGACGGGGTGCAATAAGAACGAGGATCGGCCCCATTTCAGATCATCTCGATAGGTATCTAGAATGAAAGAGCGTGCAGTTTTATGGGGACCCTTGGTTCCCCTTCGGACCTCATATCTGTCAGAAAATCGAACAATAGCTCCGCGAGCCCATTTCGAGGCCTTTTTCGTAATTTTCTCAAAATACAACAAGTCTGAAGGAAAGTCTTATATACCATTCGATGCAGCTTTAAAGGCGAACAAAACTATCTATTGCTCAATTGTTATGTACACTGCGAACATCCACGTTTTTGCAATATTACTGTTAAAAATGACCGTTTCAGCATAATCCACGATAGTATTTCTGTTCTTTCACCATGAGAGAACCTAGGTTGCGGTCTGTATCATATATCAAAAGAAAGCTCTTTCAATACTCTACAAAATGGCTGGTAATTCATTTGTAGCTGAAAGTGCGAACACTCATTTTTTCGGATATTACTACTGCAGAGTGGTGTTTTAGGCATCGACAAATAGGCTCGTTCCATATAAAACCTACCACCATTTACATCGACCTTTGACGTCAGTGGCAAGATCTGCATCGTATTACAGAGCTCAGCAAGCTGAAGTGAACGATAAAAACCGCAAGTCTCTACGTTCGTTAGAAAAAAAGTTATAGGCATTTTACTCTCGCAGCGGAAAAATGTATTTTCTGGTAGATTTGGCCTAACTTGTAGAACGTCTGCTTACCACATTCCTGCCAATAATTTAGCTAGTAAAAATAATAATGTCAATACAAATATGATACCCAAATATGTTCTAACTACAGGCCAATTACATTATTACCGACGTTGTCAAAGGTGTTCGAAGAGTGGTATATATACATGTTTTTGGGTTTCTTTGAGTCAATAACTTAATCTGTAAGAATCAATCTGGGTTTTTGCCAAGGGATTCCTCAGTCAATCAACTTGTTGATATAGTTGACTTCATTGCTAATAGTATAGAAGCACGAGATTCTGTTATAGCAGCCCTTTTAGACTTTAGCAAAGCCTTCGATAGAGTATCCCATGCAGGCTTATTGATGAAATTACGTAATAAAGGTATATCTGATTCTATGGTGGACTGGCTTGAAAGTTATTTAACTGACAGAAATATTGTTACGATTGTTGCACTCGCAGTGTCGGGTTGCATGCGTGGTACATCGCAGCAGAAAATTCTGTAAGACTTAGGTTGGTTGTCAGTAACGCAGTTGGTTTATGTGAGAAGATTGTACCTCTTCTATAAATTATGCACGGCAACACGTTTCCATATTTACATGAGCTTGCGCCAAAGTACGATAAAGTGTTGTATGCCACAAGAAGTGTGGCTCGAGGTGATATTCCGACAAGCTTCAAGGCAAGCTTGAGACTTGAAAGAACTTTCATGAGAAGCTCAAGTAAACTATGGAATCAGTTGGATGAAGACGTGCGTAATGATCGTAAGTATAGACGTTTTAAATCGTACTTAGAATCATCTTTCCTAGAATCCTTCCGGGTTTCTCCTGCTAAGAATAGAAAACTTGAGATCCATTATACGAGATGTAGACTTGGTTTTCCACAATTGAATGAACCCTTATTTATAAGACAATTTGTGCCTTCGTTAGATTGTATTTGTGGAGATGATAAGGAATCAACTAAACATTTCTTTATGCATTGTACTCAGTATGATACCCCACGTCAAGTGATGCTACAGCTGTTTGGGAATGTCTTAAAAGTAAAAACAGTAACAATTGACCATGTTTTCTTGCAACGCAGTTTGATAAGAGCACTCTGCAAAGAAGAACTGATTGAACTATATAATGCTGTCCTCCACTTTATCGCTACAACTCAGCGGTTTGATCAGCCTTGATGTTTTATCTGAATTTATGTTAAATGCATTGTCATATTATGATAATTAACATCTCTCTCTCCTTTTCCTCTCCGTAAAATAATTCGTATCTCACTTTTATCTCAAAACAACTGTCATACTAATCATTTTATTATATTTCAAGAATTTATCATTTTCATTTTTTATATATATTCAACCTTTTTAGATTCATGTATTTTATCATTTTATTATTATTATTTTTTTGTGTTGTATATGAGAAACCGGCACACAATGGGCCTGCCTGACCTGCCGTATATGTTCATTGTTTCCGTTGTATCTTTCTTATAACTATTGGAAATAAATATGTTTAAAAAAAAAAATATTCACCGATGCGGCCATTTAACAGCCGTTTTTGTGCAACGTAGTGTAGATTGTCGCTATAGCAGATGCACTATAATGTCAGGACAAAGACCATCCTCGTCTATTTCTAATGTAAACCGATATTAAAGAACTAAAAACCAAACATACAATAAGTTGTTATAAAGCGGTTATTTACGGTAACCGTAATCGTTGTATGCCTAATATCATAGACTGTTAACATTTGAGATTCAGCTTGCAAAAATTGATTACACAACATAATCGTCATGATAACCTGTTGAGCTTTGATATCTTTTTTCTAAAGATTTTTTCAACTGAGTGATAGAGTTGCATTGTTTTGCTAGACGACGTTCTCACAACAGAGCAATCACGTTCTCAAAGCAGAACAATCATGTTCTTTAGTTGGGAACATGATACTGGAGCGATTGTGCTCTGCTCTGTGAATTCTTTTACCACAGACAGGACCTTTTTGTTTTGTTGCGGGAACAGAGATTTCTGGGACAGTTTAGTTCAATAAAGTTTCCTTAAGCCCACGGCACTCCGAACCACTCCAAGTCACTCCGGCACTCTGGACAATGGTTCAGAGTGGCGAAGTGTATTGTTTTTCTTTGGAACAAAATAGTAATGTTTCTCCCAATGTTCTTCCCAAAAAAACAGAACAATCATGGTCCCTAAGCTCCTTTGGAAAAACAATACACTTCGCCACTCTGAACCATAGTACGGAGTGCCGGAGTGACTCGGAGTGACTTGAAGTGGTTCGGAGTGCCGTGGACTTAAGGAAACTTTGTTGAACTGAACTGTCCCAGAAATCCAAATATCATATATAATCTCGGCACATTATGAAACTTATTAGTTTACACGAAAAAATTAGTCATAACTCTATATTGATATTAGTCAAATCTTTTGTTGAAAGTGTAAAGAATGAAATAGACAATGATAGACTAAGGTAATATTTTAAGTACAGATTGATTGGAATTTAATTATGAATTGAATCTCACAAAAACATTATTAAATCAAAGAGAAATAATGACGATTGGGCTAGTAACATCAATGAATGAAAACAGCACACTTGTATATTGTTCAATGTATGATTACTTCGATTAGCAAACTAGGCGACGCTATTAATATATGTTTGTAAGAAAATACCTTAGACAGAAAAATTGGTAATGTTATATCAAAAAAATTATGTCATTCGTCAAATGTTATAAGATTTTCCATGTTTTAAATACCATCAGTATACCCTCCGCTTAACTGTGCAACAGCCACAGAAAAAAAATCTACCGAGCTAGCATACGGCATTTTTTTGCTCATTGATTTATTATCATCAGCAGTTCGAATCTACAGTTAGGCAGTGCCTAACTGTAGACTCCAAAAATGTAAACTCCAAAAATGTAAACTCCAAAAATGTAAACTCCAAAAATGTAAACTCCAAAAATGTAAACTCCAAAAATGTAAACTCCAAAAATGTAAACTCCAAAAATGTAAACTCCAAAAATGTAAACTCCAANTAAACTCCAAAAATGTAAACTCCAAAAATGTAAACTCCAAAAATGTAAACTCCAAAAATGTAAACTCCAAAAATGTAAACTCCAAAAATGTAAACTCCAAAAATAGCGCCTATTAGGCACTATTTTTGGGGTTTGTGTACAGCTAGGAATCAAAGAGAATAGTCTGATATGACTCTAGTCAAAATTTAAACTTTGACGAATCACTGAGAAAAAACCTTTGAAAACTAATAGGGACGATAAGATCTTTTTCTATCCTGAGATGGTTTTGAAAAAAAGTGTACAGCGATGATCAGCATTAAATCCGCCAAACAGCTCACTTTGCTTTCCAGGAGACGCGAAAATTTTTTTCAAGTTTTTCAGCCCTGGTGCCGTTTACGGACTGAAAAAATATTTTTCAAAAATATCGATTTCTGCTGCTTTTAATTCATTGGTGGTTCACTAACTTTTCGGCTTGTTCGAGCGTGACGGAATGACATTTTTTCCTTTTACACGACCACTATCTTTCGACTAGATTTCGACTAGACTAGATTGAAAATTTTTTTTTCAAGCGTAAGTCTAATAGATCTCTGAGCTCTGAAAGGTTCGACTTGATTGGTTACGTTCAAACCGAAGTCTTGATGGAATGAAATTATTTTTTCAGAGCTTCTCATACTTCGAAAATTGCTTCGAACTGATGCATTTCCAAGGGGAAAAAACGTCACTTTAAGTGCCTTTAAGTGTGTGCACTTCAGAGTTTGAGTGTCACTTTAAGTGTTTAAGTCCTGAAATGTTACTTAAGTAATTAAGTGTTATTTCAGATTCTGCATCTTCCTGGAAAGTCAAGAATTCCTATGTTCCTATTTCCTATATGGTCCGAAATATACAATGTATGGCCTGCGGCTGTTCCGCTTCATACGAGTCTGTTTGTTTTCATCATTTTAATGAACAACGTTAGAGAGCATCTACAAATGTCAGTAAAAAACCGAAAACTATTTCTATACCGTAACTATTTCTTCAATATAGATCAGCCGATTTAGTGACAAGACAATAGGTATTTTTCTCTTTCTTTTTACTATTGTTATTTTACTATGTGTAGACGGGCGATGGATTTATCACAGTCTTTCTCTTTCTTTATTACTAATCGTTCGTTCAGTTATGGATACTGCTGCTCACTCGAAATAACTACTTGAGAAGAATAAAATAGTTGAAACAAAATCGAACGTTTAAAGCTGAACAAGGGCAATTATCAAGGAAGAATATTAGTCAGGCATTGATCTAACAGCCTAATAGCTCTACTCTCTAAAAAAAAGATACTCTACCGAACGTAAAAAGGGTTTAAACTTTTGTCACCATCTGCATATCTTTTTAAGGTTTCATCAGACTACGTTTTAAGATTTCGTACAGCACCCTAAATCCATCACTGGAAAAAATCTGTGTAAAAAC
Source organism: Didymodactylos carnosus (assembly GCA_905250885.1). Classification (NCBI taxonomy): domain Eukaryota; kingdom Metazoa; phylum Rotifera; class Eurotatoria; order Philodinida; family Philodinidae; genus Didymodactylos; species Didymodactylos carnosus. Next base: position 9,931 of record CAJNOQ010002740.1, on the reverse strand, counting down.
ACGAAAAAAAGTGTTTTCTCAGTGTTCCCAAGCTTTTCCCAGTCACGAATTTAGCTAAGTAAAACGGTATATAGTTTGTACGAAACCTTAAAAATGTATATAGATGGTGACAAAAGTTTAAACCTTTTTTAGGTTTGGTAGAGTACCTTTTTCTCTTTCTTTCTTCACGAGAGTACATTTGGGGAGGTTTTCTCATAAGTATAATATATGACAATCAATAAAAAATGATTTTCTAATTGCACGTTTACATACTTTCGTTAGTCGATGTTATCAGTATCAAGATAATTAGTCGTTGTTTTTACAACATTCTCATAAAACTTTAGAATATTAAGAACGATGTTCTTTATCTAATCAAACAGACGCATTAGAAGATATGATTCACATGTATTATTTTATTGGATTAACATACAGAAAATGGAAGAATATGATTTGAATATTAAAAAATATTTTCTAGTGTTAAGATTATTCAAAACAAATAATACCCTTTGTGCACACACACACAGACACCCCTCACTCTCACAGCCAGAAGATGTCGCACCTTTTTTAGAGCACTTCTACGTACGCTTTCTACCGCTCAAGCATTCTACTAACATTGTTGGACAAAATTTATGAGAAACGATCCACAATCGAGCTAGAAGTACACGTCTGTCTTTTGTAGAAATGCAGTGAAAAACCCAACCATTAGTCATTCCTGTATTTGAAGTAATGAGTACTCAGGAAACACTCTTTTATAATATCATCGAACGGTCGGATACTGCAGTTAAAGATTCACGGAAGGATCATATTGTGTCAGTTCAATCGACAGTTCTCCACCGTAGATAACTAAAGAGCCATTATATCGAAGGCGAGCAGCGACTTCTATGACATGTGTACCTTCAGACATGTAGTGCGAAGAAAGACGGAAAATGATGGTATCGGAACTGGCAACAGATGAAAAAAGTTCCTGCCCAAGCAGGAAACGTTCGGCCCACGTAGGCCCAACGATGTTTTTGGACTCTATGGAAAATGGCCCAAGAGTGTAAAAATTCTGGTTACGCCCCTGTCAATAAACTATGTTTTCATTGATTTCTGACAGTCACAAGCCTGTTCAAAAGTTATTCAAGGAACATCGGAGGACACTATATTCTGAAATGGATAGTAGTCGTGGACCAGAGTGACGTTTTGAAAAAATCAAAATCGACGACTTCTCACTATAATCGATGACTTTTAAGAAAATAGCGATATGTCGTGAAAAATTCGAACGATTTTTGTCGTATGGGAACTTATTATCGCAAATAGTGACGATATTATTCCCTTCCATTCCGCAGAAAATGAGAAGACGTACTTATTACCACATGGCTTTCGAAAAAACTGGACGGTTTTGTTTGCGGTTAGTTAACTGCTATCGTTGAATTAAAAATTACTCCTTGCTAAGTTCTTCTAATCTTGTCAGTCTTTCTACCACCAGAGCATCCGAACGTAATAGGCTCCACATTCCTGCGTCTTGGTTCGTTTCTCTGAATTCGAAACAGTAAAATCATCTTTCCTCTGACAGACTCCGGTTGACCGGAATAGCATACCAACTGCGGGCCTTAGTGAATGCCTCTAATCCGAGTGTTTTTAAAGTTGGTTTGCGTACTCTTTTACAATGCTAGGTATTTAAGGTCATTACAATGTTTTACATGTGAACGCTAACCTCATTTTGAACTGTTTATTTATGTTTTCTTCTTTTCTTGCTATTTTTATTTTTAGTATGTTATATGGATGGATGCACAGCAGAATATGTCGCTCGCCTTACATTTCTGTATTAGTCGTGTTTTTCTTTTTTCAACTTGTGCTACTATGTGATCATGACTGTTTGTCAATAAAGTGAACTGAACAGAAAAGCCACTTCACACGACACACTCTCCTTCATTACAACCTACAATGTATTTTATTTTTAAATCATGAATGCCATCGCTTTCTTATTAACTGTTTGTTTCTGTTTCCTTATATTAATATAATATTGTCATATAATCTCAGTTTTATGGATTGATTCTCTTGTACTCAAATAAGGCTTAATCATGAATACCTGAATCAAATAAATGTTTATTTCAATTATAAAAATACATCAGAAAAGAGAGAGAAAAAGTTTGTATTTCAAACAAAATATATGTACTTGAAACACCTTTTGTCGTTTATGCTGCTTTTATCTGTTGACACAGTGTGCGAAAGAGACTTAATGTGCGAGGTGCTAATACGTATTCTAATACGGTATCATTCTTCGAATTTGAATAGCTAAAGAACATCTAGACATCATGATCATGCTTTCAGCTTACATTCGTTTCATGTTTCAGAATCTGATCTTTTTGCTTCCTTTTAGTCCTGAACATGAACTTTTGAAGACATCTGGTTACTTTGCCCGTTCGTGGCATACCCATTTAAGATCATGTGATCAACATAATGTTTTTCATAACTTCTGAACGACGACAGATATAGAGTTGCGGCTTTCGTCATTAGATACTTGAATATACCTTCCAAGCGTAAAAAAAGTCGCTTTCTTATCAATTATCCCGACATTATTCCTTATATTAATATAATATTGTTATATAATCTCAGTTTTATGGATTGATTCTCTTGTACTCAAATAAGGCTTAATCATGAATACCTGAATCAAATAAATGTTTATTTCAATTATAAAAATACATCAGAAATGAGAGAGAAAAAGTTTGTATTTCAAACAAAATATATGTACTTGAAACACCTTTTGTCGTTTATGCTGCTTTTATCTGTTGACACAGTGTGCGAACGAGACTTAATGGTCAACATTTGTGAGGTTTTGAAATTTTTTATGAAATGCATGGTTGTTCTAACATCTACAAAGAACGCCGCTTTAGAAAAAGTCATTTTACTCTGACATATGCTGTCTGCAGTGTGTCATTTGCTTGCTTTTGCGTAAGCTAGGAAAAGAGGTTAGCTAGTTCTATGGGTACATAAGTGCCATGAATTCCACAAGCGTATCGAAATCATGCAAACGTTCGAACGAAATCGAAACCGTTATGTGGAATGGTCCGCATCCGACTATTCATGTATGCACTGGAGTAATATATTTACGATTAAACCAGAAAAGTACATTTTTCCAACTAGTTTTCTTTTCGCTTCAACACTTATCTTGAAAGATGTGAAAATGTATGTGCACAGCATACTTTTAATTGCAGACTAACCATTTTTTCCACCAAAAGAATCTGAATAGTAAGATCATTCTGGCAAAAAAGTATGAGAGGTGTTCAGATGGACTATTAGTTTATTGCACGACTGAAGGGGTCCTGCCATTATAATGTATTACTGCTATACCGTTATTTTCTCGAATTTTAGCTGGAACGGCGTCCGCTGAGAACTGCAGAATATATGGATATTGGATGAAACTATCATGCAATAAACTAACAGTTCACGTCTTCAAAACTGTAGAAAAGATTATTTGAGTTGGCTCATATCACGGCACTTATACTCAAAATTTAGAAAAGAACAGAAACTGATCATGAATAAAATCTGATTATAAGCCGCTTTTATCATGAAAATAGCCCTTCACTCTCTTTTTCCATCTTAATTACGAAAGATATGCTTAATTTCTCACAATATGGGAAAAACGAGGAAACTCCTACGTGGAAAATTGATTTTTGATTTTAGTAACTTTCTCACAATTAAAATTGCAGAAAGTTGGTAGAAAACACTTTAAAAAGATTAAAAACATGAAATAGAGTCTAAAGTATCAGTGCTGGAATTTGAACTTGACTGGATTAGTTTTCGAAGGTCGGCTGAATTAGAGTCACCACCAGTGTTTTGTGCATTAGAGGTAACATTTAAACGGATCACTTTTTCCAGAGCATTCGCGGCGATGCTGTCATCTGTGTGAAAATCATTGAAAATGTGGCAAGCGGCTTCATTGTTAAAAGAACACCTTGTCCTATTCAACTATGTATCAAAAGAATTTTGAAGACACTGGAAAGGAAAGACAAACTAATAAAACTAGAGATTTTTCAGAGAGATCAGTATTTTTCGTTTATCTCTTTCAATTTGTATTGTCAAGATTTGTGCTTCTTTTTAAAAGATTCATCGTTTCATTCTCTACAAAAAAGCATATTGAACATTCTTTTATATACCATATAAATACAATAATATAGATGTGAGCCTACGAAAAGCGCCAGTTTCCATTACTCTCAAACCCAATAAACATTTTTTCAGTCCTAGTTTTTTGTATTTTGCGATACAGAATAAGAGAAGATGCCTGTTTTGTAGTCCTTGAAAGCTCTATTAATTGGCTATGTTTAAAACTCGTCATAGTCGCAACTGGTTAAGCGAGAAGGTTTTGTTTATATCGATTTTATCAAAAATCGCAGTTTTCGAACTGCAGGTTTCGTGGCATTTGAGAAAACTTTTCTAAATTGATTAAAATCAAATATTTTGAGGTCTGATTTGTCTTATCTTAAAGCAAAATAATTCTTCTGTTACATCCGAACAGAGAAAGTTCGATACCTCCATTTTTTTTGCAGTAACAAGATGAAAAGGTGGGAATTTTCCGTTTTTTTGGCAGACTGTGGTAAAACTGCCACTTGTATTAGAAAAATAAGTTCAAAGTCAACATCTGATACATGAAAAGATAGGCACTAGAACATACATTTTGATTCTACTTTGATGCATAGCCTCATCTTCGAAATAAACATCTTTTCGTTGTGTTTTGCGCAAATCTCGATAATAAAAATTGAAAGAGATAAACGAAAAATACTGAAACCGTCATTTATTCTGGGACACCCGTTACTATTGAAAGATGATGTTCAGTATAACTAACTACTTCTCTAGTACTTGTTATACGCTTTGATAAAAGTTGTCTAAACATTTTGACAAATCGATCACCGACGCAGATCACGTAATTCTTTTCTTTCTTTGCTTATTCAAACAAGCACACATTACAGGCACCATCCAGAAATTCACCACAGTCAAATTTAAAACTTTATTACAGCTAGAATTAATGTAAAAGTTTGGCGGATTTGGTAAATACATAGGGTATGGTCGTCTATATTGATATCTGACTTTTTCTTAGTTATTGTATCATTTCTGATACATCATCTGTTCTTTTATTATTTTCAGTTCCTAATTGAGTCTATGCCTAAAATTAAATTCTCTGCCAAATTTTTTTCGGACAATTCGACTTTAGGAACAAAACTCATGCCCTTTCGATATTTCAAGGTTCTAGTCAAGTTGAAAAGCCTGAAAAAACTTTTTTCAACTTTATTTTTCACATAAATGGGATAGAATATCATCAAACATTTGGCAAATATAAAAATCAAGTTTTTTGGACGACAGTAAGTGCCTGAAAATTTACTGACAAAAAGTGTGTCACACCGTCACATTTATTTATTGACATTTATAAGCGAGGGAAAGACTCTGGAAGAAAATTTCTTTTAATATTAGATAGCTCGCAAGCTTCTCTAAAATGTTCGCTCTAGACAGTTTCCATTTGCTCAATTAGTTTCGCCTGAAATTAGCGATTAATTGGATGTACTCGCAATTTAGAGCCTTTTCCTGTCACGTCCGTCACGCATCGAATATTCCTTCCCAAGTCGTAAAATATTACTCAAATTTTCTCATTTTTTTTACCAGAAACAGAGGACAGTGAACTGTACGAAATGGAGGTTTCTATTTCTTGAAATGATTAAAGCACTACTTTCTTCTTAAAATAACCAAGATTCCTTTTTACTCAACAGGTTGGATCTATCTATGATTATAGGATTACTGGACGAATATATTTCTGAAACAAAAGGTGCTAATGAAGCTTCGACTTTTTATCGATTACATACGAAAATTATAGAGCTTTCTAGTACTAACACTAAAAAAATGTCAAATAACAGTGAGAGATCTGTAAAAAAATTTTAAGATCCTATTTGGAGCCTTTTATTTAAAATTGATTATGTCTGCTAAAACCAAATAGAAATCAAAATACTTTTTCGGAAACGTCTTTCTTGTATCTATCAGACGATAAAAAGATACTTTTACCAAATGATAATACATATAGCTACCTACGAGAAGATTAATAAATGGAACATCTTAGATCTTTCTGTATATCTCCGGTACGCTTTATTTATACTGACCATTTCATTCGAAAAAACACAGAATTTGTCAAAACGTTTTATTTTCACCATGCTATTTTTGTTGTACTCTTTCTCACTTGTTGCGAGTAAGCGCTTGATAAAATCGAATCATTTTCAGTTCTATTTGGCGATGTGATGCGGCTCAGTTGTTGAGAGTGAGCACGTTCTAAGATTGAAGTAGGAGATTCTATGTTGGACAACCGCTTTTGTTGTTGAGAGTGAGCACGTTCTAAGATTGAAGTAGGAGATCCTATGTTGGACAACCGCTTTTGTTGTTGAGAGTGAGCACGTTCTAGGACTGAAGTAGGAGATCCTACGTTGGACAACCGCTTTTGTTGTTGAGAGTGAGCACGTTCTAAGATTGAAGTAGGAGATCCTACGTTGGACAACCGCTTTTGTTGTTGAGAGTGAGCACGTTCTAAGATTGAAGTAGGAGCTTCTGCATTTGACAACCGCGGTTGTTGTTGAGAAAAAGCACGTCGTAGAATCGAACTGTTATATGGGGCGTTTGGTAACTGTGTACTCTGATGATGAGGTGTGAGAGGAATAGAATCACGTGTAGGTTTCGATTGTCCAGAATAATTCCAGTTAGGAGTCGATGGATAGGTGAGCGCACTCGTCCAAAGAGATGTCGATACGGTTGAATTGGATTCAAATGGTGATAATGAACCAGAGGCTAACGAATCAATCGAATGTGCTCGCTTATTACTAATGTACTGACTTCGATACAATCTATTGTCTTCTTCGTTTTTATGTCGCAATCGACGCAACCTTGACGGATCCCTGTAAAAAGCCTTTTCATAACTGATGCTTTTCTGCTAAGAGACTTACCAGCAGTATTTAAATAAACAATACAAGCCACAACAACACAGAGCTAATAAAGCCAGTAAGGGAAGAAGTAAGCCAAGCAGCAATGCCAAATTGACACTGTCAGTAGAACCTAAAATAAAATTCATCTTCTTATAATTATTTTTAATGTAATTACTTTTGCGGTAACCTTGTGGTATCGGGCTTGTTGATGTGGTACTTGTCAATGTGGTACTTGTCGATGTAGTACTTGTAGATGTGGTACTTGTTGATGTAGTAGTTTCACTGTATTTAGAATAAACATTTGTTTTTTACTTTTTAAAATTTGTTTTTTTCAAACTTACGTGCTTGTGCTCGTGCTCGTAGTCAATCTAAAGCAAAAAGATATAAATGAATAGTCGATTTATGAAATGAATGGAACACTAACGTTGAAGTTGTATCTGCTTGACAATAAAGTGAATTTGTATCTCCAATTATAAATGTGAGACAGTATTGGCTGGATTGTGTATAAGCACTTAAAATGAAACACAATAATGATGCTCACAAGAGAAGTATGATATTTACGTGTCAATAGCAATTGCGCAGAGTATTTGTAGTCCAATTTCACTGGCCGTTGGCGTATACGTTAAATTAACTGTCCATACAGTTGAATTTAATTGAATAAATGAACCTTTTAATACAATTGGAAACGACAATGTACCAATATCAGTAATATCCGCGGTCGAACAATAACTCTCAGCAAATAGTGGAATCACTAATGTTTGACCAACTTGTACACTAATACAAGCATCTGTTGTAAATGAGCTGAAGACAGTCGGCGAAGGACACGATGGTTCTTGAATCACATACACTAAAAATTGCACGGGTACGGAACTAAACGCAGTTGTTGATGTCGAATCCAAATAATCTTCAACCTAAATAAAACATGGGAGCGGAATGCATTCAGAAAATGTCATAAACGCATTCTTGCGCTTGTTTTCAAGATAATTTTGAAATATGGAACTGTAGTAATCTACGTTTCTTGTCATTTGAAAGCAGCGATCAGAAAATATCTTTTTATCGATAGAAAAAATACACAAAAGTTCGTCGATCCTGTTCAGGGATTTTGTAAGGAAAAGAGAAAGGTTACCTGTATTGCCACGGCATAATAATCGTAAAGATTCTTTCCTTTAATCACCAGTGTACAGTTTGGATATAATACTGTGCCGGTTGGTAGCGCAGCCGGATAACAAACATGCCCACATTCGTCAACACCGCCTGTACTAGTCGAGAATCGACATCGTACATCATCATCATCTTCGTCGGCCACTGGAATTTGAAAAGTGTAAAATATATTCAATGGAATATTAATGTATGATACTATATTGGCTGTCGGTGATGTATTTATCGTTCCATCTGGTCGTAATAAAACGTTAATTGTACAAGCTATACTCCAGCTCAATACTGGAGCAGAGTATAAACTCAATGCATAGTAAGCACTACTCTGAAATGCAACGGTAAAATGATCAGTCGATTCTAAATTAACAATGTCAGAACGTTGACCAATTGTTGTTTGTAGATATACACTAAAATCCGTACAAGGAGATTGAACCATTAGTGTTGTGTAGCCACTTGATGTATTGCAATTTGCTATACAAACTAACTGATAACTAGACATCCCAGAATAAGTTAATAGAGTTTGTGCTGCTATCATAGTATTATCGCAATTAACGAGTGGGTACGTCCAATCATAAGTTTGTGTAATAATGAGTGATACTACGCTGCCGGTTGCCGATGCGTTTACCGGTCGAAATGTTATTGCACCGCCATTAAAATGAGCTGGTTCGACGAACGTTATTAGAAGAATAATGTAAAATAACCGAATGATCCACATCACAGTAAACGACTAAACTAAGATATGAAAAACTGAATCATAAACGGTCGAAATGTAATTCTATATATTTTTCTACGATACACAAAATCAGTATCTTCAACAACCGATACTTGAATGAGCACTATGAAAAAAGGTTTGATGTGTCAATTATCTTTCTAAACTGGCATTGAATTTTTATACGGCTGAGACAGGACGATAAGCTGATGAATAAACACGTGAGAAGAAATATATGTCTTGACACACAACTGAACATTAAATCATCTGATGTTAGGATAAAAATAGTAACCACTGTGTTATCGATACATCTAACATACACTTGCAATTCGCATAAATGATTTTAACTAACAGAGTCCCAAAACACTATACACGCCGATTTTCGATTGAGGCAAACAATTTGTTTTCACATGTTTGTTCATCAGATTATTTCTCAACTGTTCAGAAAATTCGATTCAGAAGTCCTGTTTCACTTTTTATTGTTAAAACGAACTTTCTTATTTAACTGTTTATCGAGCTTTTTATATCGAAAGACACGATAGTCTGCTCACAGTTTGAACAAGTTGTGGTCTATCTCGTTTGTAGAGTATCTGAAATTACCTTTGAAGAAATAATCATTACATACTTGAAATATAACTTAGTCTAGGCATCAGCAAAAATTTACTGTTAACACTGAAATATGTGCCGGTAGTGTTCGAAGTCTAGGCTATGATATTTTATTAAAAAATATGTCGAACTAAAAAATAGCATCTTATATGTAACTTTACATACTGCATATGAAATAGATCAGAACTAGTTCAGGCTGCAGACCGCTTTTCGACTAAGTATCGTTGAAAAAAGCAGATGTTGCAACAAATATCATATTCAAATCTAACCAAATCACTTAGGTACTACCACATGTCTTTCGAATAAAAAGTCACTTCACATGACACACTCTCTCTTGTTACAACTTACAATGTATTTTATTTTTAAATCACGAATGCCATCGCTTTCTTATTAACTATGTGTTTCTGTTATTTGACATTATTCCTTATATTAATATAATATTGTCATATAATCTCAGTTTTATGGATTGATTCTCTTGTACTCAAATAAGGCTTAATCATGAATACCTGAATCAAATAAATGTTTATTTCAATTATAAAAATACATC
>CAJNOQ010002739.1:0-22866 GCA_905250885.1 Didymodactylos carnosus | reverse complement strand
ACATCCTTTTTCGGAGGGGAAGGGTGTTACGAACCTGGACAGTTCGTCTTCTTTTTCATTCACATGTCAATGCACGTGATAATTTCTCTTTTTAATACTTCTCCTTGTCTTCTCATTCACATTCCAGGCATATAGTTCTTTATTCGTATATTTAGTTAGACCATGGTCCATTATTTTTCTCTTTGTTTTCTTCTGATTTTTTATATACAAATCGCCAGATAGAATGACAGATATATTTTTCTCTCTTTATGACGTGGCATAGACTTCTAGCTTTTTCTCTTGTTATACTATATATTGTCCGTATACAGTCATATCACTTAGTTCAATTCAGTGTGTGCTTATGTGTGTGTGTGTGAGCGTGTGACAGTCATTTTTATTATATTCATTTTCAACCACTTGTTGCACAATAAATTTTACACACTGGCACTCATTTCATTTTATTTGTCAACCAGAGCTTAGGACCCGGGGATAGAGAGAGTATTCTTCACTTTAGCATTGCCTGGTATATGACATTTCTAATTTTAATATAGAACATAAAGACTTAATTTGTGTGGCTGTCATTTTCTTTATATCAGATGAAAGTTGTTGTAAGATTAATAATCCATCTTGTTCATTGTCATTACTTGCGGATGTTGATGAAAATGGTAAAGAATTTGTAAGATAAGATGAATTTTTGTCTGTGCGATGTTGATGATCACTTAAAGTTCGTCGTTTTGCCCGGTACAGAAAATTGTTGTTGTCGTTATCATCATCGTCACGATGTAATGGTGTATTTGCGATATTCAATATATTATCTAATAATGTTATCCTTGTAGTTTTGGAGTAGTTATTGCTTCAGGTTGGTTTGGAGATTTCTTTATTGTTGACTCAATCAGAGTTGTTGTTTTAGTTCTTTCTAATCGACGTTTAAGGCTTGAAGAAGGTACACTTGGTTCCTTAAATATTATGGTTTGATGAGAGGATGGAGCTGCTTAACAAATGGAAAAAAATAAGTATAACTAACTACAAAGCATTAAACATGCTTACACACTGCCGAATCAGATAAAAATAATTTAGATAAAGTTTCACCTGTAGTACTAGCTTTTTGTGTTGCATATACAATACTGTTTGCATTTTGACTAGCTAAAACAACAGAAGTTATCTGATAACTGAAAGACTTCTCAAATGTTATGAACCTTGAAAAACATTGGAATGCTGACTTTGTTTTCGTTTTTGTTCTAAAAAAATTAAATTTAAACGCTAAAATTCTTTTACTTTTCAGATATTATAGGTTTGACTTACGGGTATGGTGATCTGTGCAAGATATATCGTTGGGTTGGTAATCACTGTTAATTTCAAAATTTAGTGGTTTTGACATTGTTTTTGCTACTTCTTCCAACTCTTTCGATGTTCCTAGAAGACAAAAGTCGATATTTTTCTACAGAAAGTAAACTTAGGCTCACAAATGAGCTTTTAAAAAGAGAAGAAAATGGTTCGTTAGAGAACAGAACTTTCTACACAAGAAAAAAACGAAAAACAGAAAACTTTGCTGAGAAAGAGGACACATTTAAGAGAAAAAGAGTGTCATAAACAACGCGACCGTACATATAACAACGAGTTTCAAATATCCACCTGCTTGAAAAATAAATCCTGTATAAACTTTACCACCGGTATGAACATGAATAAGACCATGATCAGTTCGTGTACACTGCTTGTCTTTAACGATTGAAAATGAATTATCTTGAGTAAAAATTACAAAGTGTTGTTGCTCTAATTCTAATATTGACTGGCTTGATGTTGAATGTTATTTGGCATAGGGATTACCGCTGGCATTCGATGCCATTTTAAGATAAGATATCTGCGAAGAAAATAAATGTATGGTTAACGTTTTTAAGTAAAAAGCAAACAAATCAAATAAATAACCAGTATCTTAAAAACGACGAATTTGTCTTGTGATAGCAGCAAAAAGAAGGCACAAGTAAAGCTCACAAATAACTATATCAATAACAAGAATAAAAAGCTTCTTCAATCGTGCTCAAAATCAACACGATCTTCCGATATACAAAAAGTATCTTCAAATTGTGTACGAATACATTTGTGTTTAATTTTATTAACTGAAATGATAGAATAATTATTTGTTAATCTAGAGGATATAAATCATTCAACGTATTATTAATTTCATTTGGAATTGTAACGTATTGTGATAATAGCTTTAGTGTACACTGATATAATTGCACAATAACGAAATATTATTCATGATACGATAAAAACAGAATAACCTTCTCATAATCAGTTTTTTGTTGGTCAGACTAAAACGAAATTATATAACTGGTACAACTAAATCGCTGATCGTATATAATTGAATGGTAAGTAATAAAATACTTTTTATAACGTGTAAACAATTTAGTTTTTTGCTGTTGCTGTTTGTCCACGAGAAGATTTACCAATACTTGTCTGAATGGATCGATAGATGTATGTAGAAGGTCAATTTGATTAAGGCCAGTTGTTGTTCGTAGTTCAATTTTATTTGGATGCATCATACAAGTCCGATTTGTTCAACATACAATCTGTGTAGCTGATGAAAATAAAACAATGACAGTTTTGGCGTCATATAAGAATAAGATTAGAGAACTACTCCTTTATTCCGTAATATTAAGTTAAACCAGTTTCTGACAATCTCTGAGGGAATAACGGTGTAGTATCTATACTATACAATGGCAGGACCCCATCAGATACAATCGCACATTAAAGTAACAGTTGATGGAAAATAGTATGCACTGACTTACCTAAGTTTTTACTTCTATGAGCTTTCTTTTTAATAAATCTAATGCACGATTCAAGGGCAAATGCTGATGTAAACGCGAAGCCGTTATGTGCTCGTACTTGTTCGGCTAAATGTAAATGGGCATACAATGAAAGTATTTCAATTGATTCATCATCATAAATTATTCCTACTTGTTCACAGTAACGATTTAATAATAATTCACCAAGTTCAATTTCATCTGTCGATCGAGGACAATGTAATAGTTTAATAGCCACCGTATATGGAACAAAATGAGTAGACATTGATTCTGATAAATATTGAATCATTAATGGTATACTAAGATGTAAAACAAATAGACGACCATGTTTGGCCTTCCAGTCATTTGCTTTATTAGTTGAATCCAATATTTTGAATGGTGCTCCAACGAGAAAAATGTTATGTAGGTTTTATAGAGAATTCAATTCTCTACCGATTGAGCTTAGAACATACTCTTAGGACTACTGGGCAGTGCCTCGAAAACAACGAATGAAAGTATCCGATTTTATTTGGGCCACCCGATACAGAGTTCGAATTCTCACAGGAACTTCTTTTTCGTTTTTCTTTTCTTTCCTTCAGTTTCTTCATTCTATATATATATATATATATACATGTATACCCGCTGCAGCTAGTACTGAAATGGGTTAGCGGGTTTGTCCCGCTACAGCTAGCTATACCTTCTAAATTTTACTCTTTTAGCTAGTTGCGGTCAATAGAGCAGCGCCTTCTTCAGAAAGAGCAGCCAGCTTATTTTTAATGAAATTTCATGCTTGGGTAGCCACATGATATAGAACTAACATTTCTTGCCACATGTACTGTGAAATGAGCTTATCCAATTCGCCTTTGATCGAGCGGCATGTATTTTTAAAAAGCTTATAACTGCTGAACGAAACATTTGTTTGAGTGCCACTCACAAGTTATTCCTATCTAGACTAGATAAAGATACTGGCTGAGTTCCATAAAAACCTGTAATAGCCATTGAACATCGATCTGATGTAATCTATTGTTTCTCCTGCAATGACTCTTAAGACTTAAATATATCTACTATATCGTAGTCTGACCTTTTGACCTGCTGAAATAAGGGAAAGACGTGATAATTCAACTGACATTATAAAAAATGATAAAACATCATTGCAGAATGAAAGTGTTGACGATGTTTAAGAGTTGCCAGTTCCAGTTGTTTGCAGCATTCAATAACGAGTTTAATCTATTCAACTGTTCACTATGAAGTGAAATAGGCAAGCTTGTGGTTCATCTTCAGAAAATTAAGAATGGCTTCAAATACGACAAAAAGGATGGAATTAGAAAGTCTTATTACATGTTGGGTTTGTTCGGATATCTTTGAGGATCCTCGATTATTACCATGTTCTCATACGTTTTGCTATGATAGTATCAATCAAACGGCTGACAGGAGCACTGATTTTACGTGTCCTTTTAAAGACTGTACTACAATTATTACAGATATCAATTCATTACCAATTAGTATCACAACAATGGAGACTGTTGAACGCATAACAAAACTGTTTCCAAATCTCGGACAAAAAAGCCATCAACAGTGTGATAATTGTCCAGACGACATAGCTGAATATTGGTGTGAGCCATGTTTCGGTACTTGGTACTTTAATGAATTGGTACCAATTCATTAAACTGTTTTTCAACGATACATTCTCTGTCATGATCAGTCAAGAAACTCGTTTCTTTGTCCACTGACTATTAGATGATAAGTTATGTACGTAACTGTATACTAAGTTCCTTGTTAAAGCTTTAGTAAAACAGGTATGAAAGAAAGTTTGATGAATACTAATAGTACTCGAGTTGCTTTATCCTCTACGACTTAGAGAGTCTGAATTTAATACCATCTTTATAGAGAAAAAAAGGATTCTAAATAAGGGTAACTTATACGTGTATGTATGGCTGGAAATACTGGATTGTGCTTCACTTTCATCCATTCACTCATTTCACACTGTTTGGATCGCAATAAACGCCAGAATAAAATGTTTTGGTAATCCTCTGGATATTCTTCAGACGTAGGAATCACCAGAACGCTCTAGATATCTCCAGGAACCGGGTCTTACACTTATTCGTCTTTCTACACAGAGGAAAATTTCGACATCGGCAGAACATGCAAAAGTTCGTGAATATCCATAAGCATGTGAAACCAGTTATTTCTCCGTAGTCGATTACCTATTCTATATCATTTCGATCCAATAAAGTTCACGAGAACTCGTCGGCCAATAGGATCGCAGCTAGAAGCCAGTAAGAGATTCTGAGGGGCCGAATATCATGTTCCTTCTACATTTTACTTCAAATTGCATGTAAAAGTCCGAGAAAGACCAAGAATTTTCTGGAACCCTCTGAAAATCGAAGATTATGCCTATCCTTTATATTGATTTGAACTGTAGCTAAAAATCGGCAGAAAACCAAATATTTTTCAAAAGATCTCCTGAAGCCTCCTGTAGTACCATTAGATTCTCCGTGTTAGATTATCCACAGTTCACACATTTCAGCCATCTACATCGTATCTTTCAAGAGTTATTACATTGCTGGTTTGTCCCTGTGGCCATACAAACATTTTCTACCCTAATTAACGTCAAGGGAATATTTATATAAGAAAATATTAATTTTTTCATGGATCATCATAGCATTATGTTTCCAGTTAAATTTTGACCGAATAAACTCTGGTCAAACTTTAAATTTGAAGTTTGTCCGCAATATATGTATAATCATGTTATAAGAAAGAATAAAATACAGTACAATTGAACATCATTGGTGATCTTCGAGAATTTTTCTTATCCTTTTCACATTTGTCTATATAAATGATCAGCAAATAAAATTTCGTATAACGTAATGGAAAACAGTGACTGTTTTTTGTATGTGAACCAGATAGACTTTTAAAATTGAGATCAAATCTTCAATAAAGCACAATGCATTTACAAACAAAATGAGCCTAATATTTGAAATCAACATCAAATTCTGCATTGAATGCTGTGTTTTCTAAAAATATTTGAGCTTAAAGTAACTTTTTGAGATATCTTAAGGACGTTTAGTTAGATTATTTAGAAGTGCCAGTGGATATTTCAGAATTTTATATCATACTTCTGCTAATTTAAATGTGAGAAGTATAAACTAGAGTTGATCGATGTTGGTCTTTCTACTAGAATTCTCAAAATTAGGAAATTCAGTCAACAATTTGATTTATTCTGGTCTTTGTGGTTTAGGCGGAAATAAAATTAAGTTTGGATTTTCTAATATTTGCACAAGATTATAATTCTTGATTCGCTACGTATATTTTCTTTGATAAAACTTGAAAAACTGTAAAAAGAAAGAATAAGGTAACTGTTCATGTAATCGTTACCAGCATAAATGCGAAGCGGTTTTTGTAGAGCTCATCAAGCTGACCTTAGCTGCACAAATCACAAGTCTATAGCTGTTGCAGAAAAAAGTTATTGTCGTTTTACCATCTCAGCAAACGTAGTGAAATTTTCATTTTCGCAACTGTTTTGATTCATTGTGTGAAGCCCGCACTGCGTCTCATCCCACTCGAAAATTGACGCGAATGGTTTCAAATGAAAGAATATTGCAAATACTATGTATGCAGAGAGAAACAAATTTGGCCCTTGCAAGAGTTTTGAGATTAAGGACGTTGAAGATCCAAGCTGTCCAGAAAACCTTTGGAAGTCAAACATTATCCAAAAAGTTGTCTAACCATATGATTGGATAGAGCCTGTAATTTTGAACAAAATGAGATATTTTTCCAAATTTTACGACTTAGGATGACTGACCTAGGGGTGTTACAAAACGTGCATGTGTGAAACTCCTGTTTTCAGTTTCTAACCGGATGACGGCTAAAACCCGTAACTGTCACCCTCAGCTGCAGTGGGTTGAACCATATTTTTTCTCTCAATCAGCCTTAAAAGCACATCATTAGACGCAGTTTTTTGCGCTGATTACGAATATCAACTTTAAAACGAATGAAACTCGAATTTTTAAGTCGAAAATTCAAATTTAAAATTTAGAAGTTTTTTTATTTCAATTTTCTGACCCACTTAGCTTTTTTAAAAAGTTTCAGAAAGTATATCAGTGGATAAAGAATTAACCGTTGTTTTTGCTTAGTTGGATAGATGGCACTCGATTGCATAAGGCTCTGTGCAGATCAAGTTTACAGAAGTCTTTTTTTACCGGTAGGAATATAACGATAAAACCCACCGCCGAAGAAAGCAAAAAAATGATGTAAGTCCGTCACGACATGTAATTTCCGTCACGGAATCATTTCGCTTGTTTCTTTTCATTTAAGCATTTTTGAGTGAAAGTAAAGAGATGATTCAAAAACTCTTTTCATGCTCTACAACTTTTATATTAGGCTTTTTTCTGAATATGTTTCGTTTTAGAGCATTTTTCAAAGTTTGTAGAGCACTAGAAAAAAAGGTTAAAAAATGTAATTCCGTCACGACACCTATTTTGCTCATAAAAATCGTTCTACTTAACCAACGCATTCGAAATTTTTACCACAAACCAAGCATTCTACCGCACATCTCTGATAAAAATTTCGTCATCTTTTGTTCAGTATTTGAGGAGAAACAGAGCCCAAAAGTTGAAAAAATGTAATTCCGTCACGCGCGTGTAAGCCGATGAATACCCTGTTGTATATTTAAAGAAACAACGAACTATCGATATGAGATCAGACATACTCCAAGTTGATTTAATTTTGGTGTCAATCACTCTTTTCATGCTAAAAACTGTCTTAAGAACTAAGCTTAAGCTAGATTCAGAAAAATGTTTTTTGCTTGGGTATACGTTCTGATGCACATGTCATTTAATAAGTTTTGAGAGCAAATAAGAACAAAAGTGACTGACCTTGGCCACTTTAAACAGATGCAGCTGCGATTCAATTGTACATACTTGAATGGAATCCAAGCGACACCACTGTTTGCTGTCAACTTAACCATGCCTTGCGATCGAAAGAGCGAGCAAAACTATTGTCACCACAGTATCTGTATTTAAAAGTGCTTATGACTGCTTTAATTTAAGCTAGAATCTTTTGAGACGACTTTGTGGCTGTAATAAAAGGTCATGTGAGCGAAGAATATTGAGGAGGGAAGAAAATTGGTAGGGCTTTAGTTCATACACAGTCCATCAAAACCTTGGAAAATATGATGGCAGAACAGTATTTTGTATTTAATGCTTGCATAGTGAATCAATTCAGAACTACTCTTACTACATTATTATAATATAATATAATACATTATTCTTACATGTCTAGCGTTTTTGACTTGTGGGGCTATCGTCTTTGAACCCACGGGACCCGACGACAAGTTTGAAACATTTGTCAAATATGGCATTCGATGCAGTTTTTCTCGTAGATCAAGATTCTGGCGTTTGTTTCGAAGCTTAATGTCGAAAAAGTGATAAAATGTTTGAAATACTATCCGAAAATTTTCTGTAACCTCAATAAGGGTTGAAAAAATCTGGAAAGTTGGTGAAAATCGTTATTTTTGCAAAAGCACCCTTCAACTTTTCTTGATTCCTATTTAATGTAATGCTTGATGTATAAATTTTGAGATCCAAAAGCATTCAAACCCGCAATTTCTCAGCTCTTTTAGAAAATCAGACAGAGCTTAATTTAGAAAACTTGTGGACTTCATTTCGTGGAGTTTTTTTCCGGATACAAAAGAAAAAGCATGCCATTTCGTTCACAACTTCATGCCTACTGCTAGCACAACTAAATCGTCAAAGCTAATAACAATCGTAACAGTACATATCCACATTCATGTCATTTTGTGCATTGTGAAGTCACTTTAACGACGATGCCAATACAACAACAGAAAAGCAAAAGGCTGTTATTCTTTCTCTCTTGCGAAAAAGTGGTGCGAGAATGTTTGATAAATACTCCTAAATGCGCGTGTGATTTGCATACTGAAGTTGCACACTATTTTGGACTGAATTGACATATTGAAAATAGCTAGATCTATGTGTTGTTTGCACATTAGAGAAATGAACATAGAGAACGATTTTTCTTCTTTCATTCTGTTTCTTGGTCTATTACACATTGAAACGTTGTACACCATTTTCGATGGGATTGATACACTAAAGAAATTGCCATTAGCTGACATACTTTTTCTTTAAGTATATACTTCAGAAAAAATAAAAACAACTATTCATCGTGCAGAACAATATTAAACGCTTTACATTATTCATCTTTCATCTTTGTCTACTTCGAGAGTAATACAATTTCAAGCTAGAGCGGTAGTCGAGACAACGACTGATTAACGATGAAGCAAAGTCAAGCAGGAGTGTGTGAGTGTCATCATCTGCATCTACTTTGATGAAATAAACGTTGTATTTTTTCTTCTAGCACCCTCAACAACACCACCGAGCTTACTAATGTCATTGCCAAACGAACTATTTAACTTCATTTTCACATATTTAGATTCCTTCAGTATTGTTGAATTGTTGATTGACTGCATTGACTCGACCATATATTTAATCAATCGATTTGTCATTGGCGACCAATGAGTGGCTTGAACGACATTTACCGTTGATTGTATCATCAATCACAGCCGTGAAATGTCGGAATGAACAGCTTGATCAAGCTTTTCCACTGGCAATCAATCTTCGGTTACTTGTCATCATCGACATTTCTATTACGGATGGAAAACATTCAAACTACCTGTAATCATTTAGAACGATGTTATCATCACTAGCAATGGATTTTTCTATCTGCACATTATTCAGAAGACATTCGAATCAATTGTTAAGACATCTAATTCATTCTGATTGTCGATTAGAAACACTGTCATTGATAGGATTTTCTATTACATTACACAGAATACAAACTTGGCCAACAATGATAAAGCATTTAACCATTCAAGTTCACTATCAACATGATATGTTCCTGCTGTGCGGAAATCTGCTCGTTTTAGAATATTTAAATGTTTCAAACGCCTGTGGATTTTGTAATGGTCGGTATGATTATGAACCCATATCAACCAAACAACTGTCTTCTCATATGAAACAGTTTCGGCTCTTTGTGGGTGGCATTGATTTCGCTTACCTAGAGCTCTTGTTAAAACAATATCATCGACCACTTGAATATTTAGCTTTAGACATCGAAACGACGCAGTTGATTGACGGTCATCGTCTCGCAACTAGTCTTTTACCAATATTAACAAAATTGAAACGGTTCCATTTCTATTTGCCATCCAGTCATGTGTTATTATATACTTACCTTGTGCAAATACTATCTTTACCTTACGTCTTTGACCATGTATATGGTATATCAAATAATATTCTTGATTGTCGTATGAATGTTAGTATGAGTGTTGCAGTCAAAATGATTCAGGTCAAAACACTTTGGTTGGCGGTAGGGGAGAACCGTTTAGACTGAAATTGTTTGAGTTTATCAAATCAGCATTTCCAAATTTGGAAGTATTACGCATATATAGTTCATGTGAATTATCCCAGAGTATGATTAATAATAACCAGTTAAGATTAAATAATGTGAAAAAACTAATCCTTCTCACTAACTGTGTGAATTATTCGTCCCTAAAACGGCTACTCGTATTAATATCGAGCATTCAATATATGCGTATAGATCAAGATTCATTGTCAGGAATTCTTGACCAGTTTCAAGAAGATCACGATCTGAAAAGAATATGTCATGAGATTCGGCAAGTGAATATACCTGAAGGAATAAAAGATAAAAAGTTGAACGCTGTGTTTCCAAATGCAAATATTAGTTTTAATTATGACTTTGAATCAATAAGATCATTAATTCTTTTTATTAATGGACAAAATTAAGAAATAAATCGCAATAGAGTAGCAGGTGAAGACGTTCCAAGCACTGTTTCCGGAAGATATTTCAACAGTTTTTTATTCAGTCATTCCAAATACTTTGATAGGACTTGTCAAAACACTTGAAAGTGACTGAATAAAAAGTCGAAATATCTTCCAAAAATAATGATTTCAACGTTTTCAATGCTGTTATATTAAGACTTAGCATCACATATGGCATACTCGAATTATTGCTGTTTTTTGTGCAACCAGTAATCAGAATGGTATCAGGTTAAAAGATTGGATCGAGGAAAAAGGAATAGATATTATTTCTACGCCAACGATAAAATAGTCAAGGTCAGTTATAGATTTTGGAATAGGAAATAATTCCGCAGGATGATGGAGTGGGGTTTAGATGAGAGAACCTCTGAACACTATTTTGTGTTGTTTTTCTCGTCCAACTTTTTGAGACAACTTGACAACTTTTGAGTATGTTTTTTTCATAAAACGAATTGGCGTATACTCTCTTTTTTATCAACTGTATATATTTCAATTCATTTGTATACAGCATCAATAAACAAACTTTCTTTATTTTATTCTCTGATATGAAAATAGTTATTAACATCGAAAAGATTCGCGATAGGTGCCATTGTATAGGCAGCCGGAAGACGTCTGATTTTCCTCAGAATTCTTTGCTCTATCAGGGTATATAATATACAGAATTTTCTGATCATAAACCAAGGACTTAGTTTTCTAACGGTCAGGTTTTGCAAATACTCTATTATCAACCTTTCCCATGAAATAGCGATATGCACCTCATCGGATAGAAAAATCTTCGGGCTATTCAAAACAGTATTCAGATTGGTTTCACCTTTTACTAAAAGATAAAAAACAAAGCAGTTCTTGCAATTATGACACACTGTACAGTATAGATAGCGCGCAAACGCTTCTTTTTCATATCTTTAATGGTTGGCCCCACCTGTCTAGATATTCTCACCAGTTCACTTTGTAGACAATTTCAAGGCTATCCAATGGCATGTTTTTGAAAAATATATCATTTTTCATTATGGGATGAACAACGCTGACCTACCGGTTTGGTGAGATACTACCGAGTATTTGGGATATTAGACTACCCAGTTACATTTTCTTAAGACTTTCTCATATATCATTTTGAAGCCCGTGAAATTCTCTACCAAACGGTATATGAACTGGAGTGGTTAACGAGAAAATAATTCATTATTATAAACATGAACGACGTGGACCTACCGGTTTCTTGAGTTGTTACTGCGTATTTCGGATGAATTTTGAATTTTCCTAAGACTCTGTCATATATCATTTTGTAGCCGGCGAAATTCTCTATCGGACGGTGTATAATTGGTTGTGTTTGCTGTAGGTCAAAGAAGTGAAATAATAAAAATACTTTGAGTAAAAGTCATTTAATAAGGAAAGATGTTTTTTGCTAAAAGATTTCCAGGAGCTCTGAAAAGGATTTTTACGTTCTAGAAATATGTTGGGGTTGATTGTGGATAAAACCTGCATCAGATAAGTTAACTTAAGGCTGATTTGCAGTCTTATCGTCAGCCGTCCTTTGGTAATGAACCAGAAACATGATTCTGTACCCAACAAAAGATGAAACTCTATTGAGTTTATCTTAGGAAATGATATGTTATTCTTCTCGGTGACATGAACTTTTTTAGTGCGTCCGACAAGAAATTCTTTCCGACGAATTTTAATCTTACATAGGCCGAATAGTTGACCATTACCCTAGCATGAAATTTCATAAGAAATAAGCGAGCTGCACTTGCTGAAGAACCGCCGGCTGAAGAACGTTTTTAAAACAACAGAGAAATCTCAATGAAATGGCTGTAGTTTGTGTGCGGCTGTAATTTTATACGTCATTCGAATCAGCATAGATAGTTCTTCATTTTGATACAAGATAAAATAACGTTTCATGACATTGCTTTCATTAGAGTTCTAAGAAAA
The DNA here is from genome assembly GCA_905250885.1 of Didymodactylos carnosus. Classification (NCBI taxonomy): domain Eukaryota; kingdom Metazoa; phylum Rotifera; class Eurotatoria; order Philodinida; family Philodinidae; genus Didymodactylos; species Didymodactylos carnosus. Next base: position 10,334 of record CAJNOQ010002739.1, on the reverse strand, counting down.
AAGCATTGACATTTCATCCAAATAATGAAAAGAGGAACAAGTTACTCAGGTTTATAACGACCGTATTTTAGCAGTCCTTTCTCTAGAACTTTAAAAATACAAATTGTAGTTGGACACTGGTGAGGGGAAGGATGTATCTTTTCACATCTTTTGGTACTTGATTTAGATTTTCTCCCAATATTATACCATCTATTTGCATTTTCACTTGCATCTTCTTCAATCGGCACCTAAGCACACAAAAATAAATGATAAGGGATGAATTTTCCAGAAAAATCTATTTGCTTTTGATGGCATTAAAGTCATTTTGGCTCCTAATAGATGGGAGAAATACAGTATTTTATTTTTGAAATGTAATGTTATAATATATTTCGAGTGCTGTAATCAGCGATGTCGTACCTCCGATTGAAAACTGTGCATATAATACTACAATGTAGAAAATGATTACCTTTCTAATGGCATATGATTTTGCTTGTATCAATTATTCTAAAAGTGTTTTCTATCATTGTTTGAAAATCGTATCATAATCGCATGAGGACCATAAAACACTAATTCATCCATTGAGATTTAGCCATTTTTGGAAATAATGTTTTTGAAATCTGTATACATCTAATTTATCAGAGTATGATGAAATTACATATTTGGTTCAGGAAACGTCATTATCATTAAACGAGGAATATGGACTCTGAATTCTGAAATTTTAAGTGTCCTAGGACTCAGAGTATAGTGACACTCTGAAATGCTCAAATTCTGAGATTCTGAAAAGCTGAAGTTCTAAATGCTTTGGATTGCACAGTATAGTGGCAGTGTGAAATTCTGAAACTCTGAGATTCTCAATGCTTAGATTTTAAGATACTGAAATTCTGAGATGCTGAAACCGAAATTCTGGAATTCGCAGATTCTCATAGTTTTCCAGGTCACAGGATACTAACACATTAATCAAATTCTGACATTCTGAAATTCCGAAATCTTCTAGAATTCAGAGTATACCAGGCGTGTTCACTTATGAGATTAGAAATGTTTTTGGTTTTGTAATATAGTGATAGTGTGAAATTCTGATATTCTGACTACCACTATACTATCAGTCCAAGACGTTTAGAATCTCTGAACTCGAGAGTGACTATACTCTGAGTTCCAGTATATTTAGAATTTCAGAACTGTAGAATATCAGAACTTGAGAATTTCACATTTCCACTATGCTATGAGTTCCAAGAGATTTGGAATTGCAGAACCTCAGAATTTTAGAGTTTCACACTACCACTATACTCTCAGTTCCACAACATTACAGAAACTTAGAACTTTAGAATTTCAAACTATAACTATACTGTGAGTTCCAAAATACGTAGAATTCCAGAAGTGCACAAACTCAGAATTTCAGAACTTTACACTGCCACTACACTGTAAGTTCGAAGACATTTAGAATTGCAGAATTGCAGAATCTCGGAATATGACAATTTCACATTGTCACGAGACTATGAGTTCCAGGACATTTAGAATTTCAGAATTCCACACTTGTACTATACTCAGAGCTCAAGGACATTTAAAATTTTTGAATTTCGAAACTGAACACAATAAATCCGAATTTAAAATATAAAGTAGAAAGTTTCGGCGGGATGACGATCAGTCATCTGGACGTGTCAAGTACAAAAAATATAGTACTCAACAAACTGATCTCGAAACTTTTGAAAGAACCCACGGATACTTTCCAATACGTTCGATCAGAGTTAGGACGGCCTAGATTTGTGTTGGACAATTTAGCCACTACCGTTGCACATAGAGTTAAGCGAATTTGCAACGATGATATCGAGAAATACGCCAATATTGTTCATCGATTGAGTAAACGGGGATATAGACTGAAAAATATAATGTCTAAGATTCAGAGTTGACAAACTAGACAGATTGAATTTGTTAAAAGAGAAAAAATCCATTGCCTCTCAGAAGGATTTCGGACAAAAGACACAGAAAAGGGTACTTGTACTCACATATAACAAACAGTTTAATCTAATAAGAGAGATTTTTCGAAAATATTTGGTTCCAAATCTAGATTGATCTAAGTACATTCTGGTATATAGGTGTCCACAGAATTTACATCATTTACTTGTACACTCAAATCATTTGGGAAATTTAACGGATATTGTCCCATCATCTGCGTCTGAACAGGTGGGATTCAGGAAATGCTCAAGAAAATACCGTTTCTTCTGTAGTTTAAGTATAGACAACTGTACGAGTCTCTCCACTACATCAGAAGTAAAATTAAACCTAAATCAAACACTGAATTGTGACAAGCGTAACGTCTGTTACTATATTTGGTGTACGCGCTGTAGGGAGGAGTACATTGGTAAAATAGGAGCATCAGCTTGAGAACGTCCTTTTCAACATACATCCCAAATCAAAGTTCAACGGACTTCAATAGTTACGCTTTAGCCAGAAAAATTATTCCATTCGGGATGTTATGATTACACCGTTTGAAACGGATTATCTTAATGAAGATCATTGAAAAGCGCGAGAATCACACTGAATAAAGAACGTAAACCCCACTTTGAATGTCAAAATTTAATATAACTTAGTGAATGAAAGAATACTGTGATTCTTCTCGTATACTTGGTAAAAGTTTGTAATGTTTTCCAGAAAAGTTAGTCTAATATAGGACTTAAATTTGAAAGATGCCATTCCTATAGGGCGAGAGCCGTGATATTGTAAAAAATTTTCTTAAATCTGAAACAGTCTCGGTAATTGCTGTCATTATGGTGACAAATATATCGCCAAAACGGACCGTTTTAGATCCGTCTGCAATCGCAGCAATCATGATCCATTTCTGGTCATAATTGATTATACCCATTTACTATACTCTCAGTTTCAAGACATTTAGAATTTCACAACTGTAGAATCTTAGACTTTGACAGTTCCACACTCCCACCATACTGTGAATTCCAAGACCTTTAGAATTCTATAATTACAAAAGCGTAGAATTTGTGAATTTCACACTGTCCTGATACTCTAAATTCCACACAATTTAGAATTTCAGAATTCCACACTGTCACTGTGCACAAACTCAGAATTTCAGAACTTTACACTGCCATTACACTGTGAGTTCGAAGACATTTAGAATTGCAGAATCTCAGAATATGACAATTTCACACTGTCACGAGACTATAAGTTCCGGGGTATCTAGAATTTCAGAATTTCATAGTGCCACTGTACTGTAAGTTCCAAAACACTTAAAATTTAAGAACTAGAGAATCTCGAAACTTGAGAATTTCACACTTCCGCTACACTCTGACTTCTACGATTCTCCAGTTCTTTAATTCTAAATGTCCGGGAACTCAGCGTATAGTCAGTGTGTGAAATTCTCAAATTCGGAGATTCTGCGGTTCTGATATTCTAAATGTTTTTGTACTCCCAGTATAGCGGCAATGTGAAATTCTCAAATTCTAAATATCCTGGGACTCAGCGTATACTCATCGTGTGGAAGTCTCAAATTCCGCGACTCTGCAATCCTGAAATTCTATGCGCCTATCGATTGCTCGTCCACATCTTCCTACACGCCAGTTGTTATGCCCATTATTGTAGGGCTCACTTGGTTAAAATGGAATTAAACCGAGCGCCCGACATAAGCTAACAGTATTTTCGAAACAATCTGTAAAACGGTACCAGTCCCGTAAGGTCATATCGTCGATAAGTGGTAAAGGATAAAATGCCATTTGAAGAAACGTAGAAGAAACTTGAGTAGATTGAGGAAAAAGTGTGCTATTCTGCACTGACACTTCCCATTTTATACAAAATTAGATTGAGACAAACTAAGTTTGTTATTATTGATAACTACTTAGAAGTCAAAACTATGATTTCTTCTCACTCCTAATTAATTATATATATGTTGCAATTCTGTGCAGGAAATGAAATTTAATCATTAGGACCATGTCGTTCTATACTTCGCATCGTCTACAGTTTCTTAATACAATTGCTCTTTCTCCTTTCTGTTACATATAATATGTGATGTTTATTCTGTATAAGTACCCACAAATGAATAAATTATACTTGTTGTTGTTTCTATCAGCGTTTTTGTTTTGCAGTGCCCATAGATATATATAGATATATATGGGACTGTTATATATATATCTATAGTATAGCACCGTAAAAAAGTTGAAGAAAATCTTCAAGTTCCTTACGGACGTAACGTTCGACCGAACAGCTTCGATACCGTTCAGACCGAACTGTCTGAACGGTATCGTAAGAGACGTAACTTTTGGCTTACTGTTGGTTGGTACAGTACAGTACCACAAGTGCCCTATGGAACACAAAAGAGAAAAAGAAAAGAAAATAATACCTAACCAACCCAAAAACTATTCAAGATTCTTACAGATACCGAAAATCGCTGAGCATTTTCTATAATTCTAGAAAATCGAACTGAAAATTCGACCTGGAATTTCAAGAATCTTGGAAATTATTTATAGAAAATCGATCGATTTCCAACATTTTAGAAATTCGATGTAGAATTTCCAGAATCTTGGGAATTATTTATAGAAATTCGACCTCGAATTTCCAAGTTTCTCGTAAATTCGAATTTTCTAGAATCTAGAAAATCCTCGAGGAATTTATTTATGGACTTTTGAAAATCGACGAGCATCTTCTATAAATAATTCCCGACATTACAGTGTATATTGTTTTACATGCAAAACGATAGAGACCATTTGCTTCAACCGTTAAAGCGTCTCGTATGGAGTTCATTAGAAACTGGATGATGTGAAGATAGTCGTTCTCTGTGTCTGACTAGATATCATTATGGTAAAAAGGCGTAATAATAAAATAAATTTTGTTCTTCACGCATCATATTCATAAAAAATACTCAGCATCAAAGCGCAAATTTTGTATCAATTTTTGCATAAAGAAGAAGGAATACAAGATGTCCTATTTTGCTCTGCTAGAGCTTCACCAAAGAAATTCTTTTTAACTTTTGAATTTCATCGATAATTACTCGTCGATGGCATGCATTCTCGACTCCATATTTCTTGAAAAGATCTTGATCGTCAATATAATTGAGGAGCCAAAATCCATCGACGAAGTGCATCTTAAAAGCACCTATATAAGCCGCATAGTCGTCACCCAATGATTGAAGCCAATTGGAAACATCATCACATGACTGCAAGCTTTCGCGGAAATAACGTGCTAGAAAAAGAAACATTATTAGTATAATAGATTTTCAACATGCTCCTCAGAAAAAAACGCTTCAAGCCATTTCATATCAGCATTTTCTTCAATTTTAGGTCTGTCCGAATTCGCGTACAAATTCGCGTGCGAATTCAAATGCTAAATCGCAATTCCTATGGTGAATTCTCCAGTTGATGAAAAACTGCGAATTCGTACCAAGCCGAATTTCAGGGAGAATTCTCACAGTCGCGAATTCGGACACTGCTCTTCAATTTGAAGTCTCCTTTGATGCTACCTATCCGTATTTAGAGATCTTACGTATGGAGGAATACATGGAATACAAGTGTTGCGATGGGTGCAGATCGGAACCAGATCCCAATCCAGAAGCCTCGGGGGCAGCAGTATTGTATAGTGTTGTGTAAGCTCCATTAGTTTGACTAAACTATGCTGATCCTGTAGTCGATTCCAATTTTGAATTTGGTCCTATAGAAAATGACATCTGGGCAGCGGCATTAGGATTCGATTTATGTTTCTGATTGACTAAAGAGCACGTTTCAGAAAACTGCAGCGTTTTTGATTGAGAATTTGATGTCTGCATATGTGTTGGCTGTCCAGTCCAATTTTCCCTCTGCTCGCAAGATGAGCCGCTGGCTGCATTAGACTGCGGTTGGAAAGCTAAAGGAGGAATAGCCGAAATGTATGTCCCCTCTGGTTTCCAGCTCTGTCCTTCGTAACCTATCCACTTGCTCAAATATTGAATAAAATCATGAGCGTACAAGTGTTGCAGCCATTGTTTAGGCAATTTATTGTAACCATAGTGGGCGCCAGCTAATTGACCATAAATGGCCGCGGTTGTGTCAGTGTCATCACCGAGATTCACAGCAGCAAGAGCCCCTTTTTCGAATGAATCTTCGGACCAAAATGCCCATAAAGCGGCTTCCAGAGCACTGGCGATGTATCCTTTGCCTCGAATGCCTTTATCATATCCACCTTTCTTCTGATAGGATCCCTCAGCAATCTTCATAATGTCTGGATGGACTGGTATATTACTGAATAAATCCTCATGTTTAAGGTAAAACTTTTTGTCGAGCAGTTCGTTTTTAGTCAGATCATGGACAGCCGCGACAATTAGAGCACCATAGTAACGACATGCATCGAAGGCAACCCGATCACCGTGGCTAATTACTCCGCTAAAACCCGAGAATGCGACAGCTTTGAGAGGATGTTTCTGGAAGAACAGCGGTACAGGAGCGAGTCGCATTAGGGCTCCGTTACCGGCTACACCTTCTCTACTGCAGTACACGTTAAACTCTCCAAGAAGATCAAAATCGGAGAGAAAATCCATTTGCTCGGGAGGAATATGATGTTTCTTAGCAAATCCTTTTTGGCGATTTTCAAATTCAATCAGGGACTGTTTGGTGGCCGAACCAATATCGAAACATTGCCCTGTAGAGGACATATAACCATCTCTGAACCACCATTTGTAACGAACTAGCTGATCGTAAGGAACAAAATCTCGACGAGCTATCAATGAATTAGCCAGACAAAGAGCCATAGAAGTATCGTCGGTGAACTAAAACAATCATCATTTACAGTACCCTTGTCAAATTCCAGACCTGTTTCCGACATTGCTCAATAAGAAGACAAATCAAATCGATCAGGACAATAGATCTAGTTTTAGTTTTTTTGTATTTTTATAAGCGAATATATCGGTTCTTATTTTAGGAACACAACAAAACATAAAATTAGATCCGATGCAGACACACTAGTTTTCTCGATAAGTAAAAAATGACAGTGAAAAACTTTTATTTCTACGGCTTTAACAGCAATCAGGGAGCGGAGTCAAATCAAACTATTGAATAATTCGGTTCGAATCGGTTCGGCTGACGAGAAAAGATAACCAAGTATTACGCGTCGATTGAACTCATATGTTATCGATCGTCACGATTCGATAAGCCTAAATTTTTCTAACAAAACTTATTGTAGTACGCCTTCCTTTTGGAGACTCAACTGTTAAACAGAGTTCTGACCAGGGTTACAGAAAAGCATATCAGATGATTTTGACATGGTAGTTAGCCTGTAAATAGACCTCATGGCTCCTTGTATTCTTCGCAGTTCAAAAAGAAATAACATAACGGTTTTAATTCCAGTAGAAAAACGTATCGGGACGAATTCTTTTAGATTTCATGTAGTCTATCGTTTTAAACTTAGGAGCACATAACAGGTCTATCAGTGGGTGATTTTCGGCCTTTTCCCTGTTTTGTCAAATCGTAATGATGACAGATTTAAGACATGAGTCGAACCGAATGATTTCTTCACTTGTGGAATAGAATTAAATTCGAGTCAGGATTCTCCTCTCAGACGTTTTGATCTTTGAAATTCAATATATCCCATGGGAATGAAATGTTGTCAAAGCAAAGAAATAAAGCATGTTCCGGCAAGTGTCTAACTCACAAAAATCTGAGTGAACTAAACGAGACAGCTCTGATGCAGGAAATATTTAGTTAACTTGAACTTTTCAGTATAATCTCACTGATGATAAATGTTGTTTAAATACGAAAAGTATTCTTTCCAACGTTCAATAAATTAGTAACATTTCAGTTGAAGGAAAATTATTTTAAAGTAATCAAATGAATTTTTAAAGTTTGATACGGTCGCTTTATGCAGAGACTTGGTATCAAATATTAAAAAGTAGTATCACTATTATGCATCCAAGACAAGTACGCATCGGTGAGACATCCAACTAATTTAGAAAAATAGGTTCTATACTCGATCTGCGCTGTAGTCGAAATTAATTAATGGCACTAGCAAAGTCATGTAAAGAGACGATACCTGTCCTTTTTGGAGACCCCAGGTTCCTCCTCCCTGCAGATTCTTCACTGGATTATCGACTAAAAATTGACGAGGTCGAAATTCCACAAAAGCACCGAGAGCATCACCCAAAGCCATTCCTGTCATTGAACCTTGGATACGATCAAGTAGATCACTATTGATTTCGTCGGTAGGACCTTGCATATTTTTCTCGAGTTCGTCGGGCTTCACGATCAACCTGTTCCGATACTGACGATTAAGCCATGGCTTGTCTAAAAATACACATTCCTTTGCAATAGATTGATTATCTCAAATGCGTCAATGAAAAGTTTTCCGAGATGGATCAATAAGCTCTCAATCGTATCAATATGGATCTTTATATCTGACCTGCTCGAAATCGGCATGCAGGATGATTGTTTGATTGCTGGTCCATTCCTAAGAGACAAATAGACAAAGTCATGATCCCAATAATCAGAGCTATGCATTTTAAAAAAAACATCAATTGAGAAGGATAAATAAAAGAGTCAGCCAACAATAAGAGTATATGTCGGAGCTGTCGACGATGAGTTATCAGACAGTTTACTGGATCTTGTGATTCTGGCGTCCGACAAGACGAGCATGACCGAAAGCTGTCTAACACGAGATCTGTCACAAAACGGGCTAATCTACACACAACATATAGTGATATGTGCTCGTTCGGTTCTACCATCTCGGTTTCTAGAAATTAAAAAGATTTGGCAAAGCAGCATGTTACTGGTCAAAAACTCTGCCGAGTTTCTATCGCCAACTTATCTTTGTTTTAATAGTGAAACAGTGATATCTGTTCTTCTGCCTCCTCTGTTCCTCGCTGTCGTTGTATCAATACTGTCTTGGTTGTAGTGAATAAAACAACATTTTACCTTCGCCTTCTATCAATAAGATGTGACGATAATCAATTCAGTTTACCTTTTTACTCTTTTTCTTTCTGTTATTGTGCACATTAAGAGGCATCGTTCGTAAAAAATAATCCAACATCAAGTGAAAGTAACCAACGCAGAAATAATATTGACGGTGTAGTTTGTCTGAAAGAGAAGAATAAAAAATGCTCCGTTCGACAACCGCTGTGCGACAAATAATGTTGAGGAAGTGGCCAAAACATCATTGCTTCTTGTCGAGTGCTCTGTGCAAAGATTTTCTTTCATAAAGTGAATTTTTCAAAGTAAAATAGGCGAGACTATAAAGATGCTTTTCTGGCAGCTATTATCTCTGACTTGGATCAAATTTCTACTTTGAAATTGACTTTTCTTGCATTGAGGACAAAAAATAAGTCTGTTAAGAGAAAACGATAATCGTTACAAAAAAGTCTAGAGAAACAAATTTGCTTGATATTGACTGAGAAACCCGAAAAGGATTTGTCCCTACAGACCTATCTTTCTGAATTTTGATCGTTTTCGGTCATTTAGACCTATCTATTGACAAAATTTCAAATCGAAAGACATTCATTGGATTTTCTAAAAACACATTGCCACAGGTTAGAAAAAACAGAAAAACGATCATAATTCAAAAAGAACGTCTGTGGGGACAAATCCTTTTCGCGTTTCTCATACTTTCTCAAGGTCTACTTGTGAGCAAAATATCAGTTTGAAAGGCGTCCGGCACTTGCGAAGATTCCTCCGTAAATAGTTATTATATTTCCACTAAATTTTATTTCGAAACAATATTCAAGTTGGTCTTCCTATGGGCGAGCCGGGAAAAAGTTTTTAGGAGGGGCAATAAATGTTTTAGAGTAGCGTATGCACAAAGTATAGAAAAAAACTCAAAAAAAAAAGTATAATTCGAAATATAATTCTTCAGAGGGCAATAACTACTTATTGGGCTTGATAGTTTTTTCCAGGACGGGCAATTGCCCGTCAATGTGTCTTCCCATGTAAATTCAATGCGTCTGAAAAGACGCATTTTGACGCGTTTCTTTTGGAAGAAACGCGTTCAGACGCATCCGGCACTTTTTATTTAAAAAAACGCGCTCTGCCAACAGAAATCTGCCAGACGCGTCTAAACGCGCCATTGTAAGATGCGTTCAGACGCGTCTTAACGCGCTTTGCCAACAGAAATCTTCAAGACGCGTCTGAAATTTTTATTAAATATCTATATTGAGCTTTTTTCACAAAACTCGAGATAAGACCCTTTACAGGAATTACCGCTTTAACCGGTCTAAACGTGTCATTTGACGTCGGTTTGCCACACACAATACAAATGGACAACTTTCAACGGCGTGAACAACCTTTGGGAAATAGCAAACGTAGAGTAATGACCGGAAAAATTCTGTTTTCCTCGCAAAAACTATTTTAAAACCAGTGCTTTTAATATTATGATAGGTCCCGGTTAGTTTTCTCAAGATAGGC